>VUYV01000090.1:3173527-3192537 GCA_008711295.1 Anarhynchus alexandrinus
GCGCTTCGGCCGCGGCTCGGGCGATTTCCTGACCCTTTTATTTTTATTTTTATTTTTTCGGTTTGAGATGCTCCGGGGCCGTTCTTTGAAAGCATCGGGGCGTTGATGCAGCTTTAAACGGGAAAGTGGCTCGGTTAATTGTTTTCTGCCGCCCGGTCTCGGGGCCATCTCCGGCTCCTTTTCCGCGCCGGTTGCGGTCGCTGCCGGTTCTGCCGTGCCCGGGAGGGCGAGCCCGAGGTTTTGCTGCTCGCCAGGGGCAGACGTTTCCTTCTCCTTTAAACCGACGCGGTGAAGTTAGCACGCAAAAAAAAAAAATTAAAAAAAAAAAATTAGCGGCGATGCCCCTTATGCACCGCGGAGGGACCGAACCTAAAGAAAACCGCAACAATTATTATGTTTTAACGAAACGCGCCCCGTAACCCGCAGCTGCTAAAAGGGAAAGTTTCAGCTGCAGCAGGGCTGAGCAGTCACCCTCTTGTTTCAGTGGGGCTTGTCCGAGGCAAGGGGGGACGCGTGGCGTTTTGCCCTTAAAGAGGGAACTGGGAATGCTGAAAAGTTTTAAAAGGTGAAACGGGCTTAGGGATTGGAAAGCCAAAAAAAGGAAAAAATAGCCAAAGGAATAAAAATAGGAAAAGATACAGACAGATTTGTGAATGAAAGCATCTGTAAATAAGCAAAATAAACTCAAAACAAATTAGTGGTAAGTAATGATAATAAATTCTCGAAAACGCCACAGGAAAGGAAGACTGGTTATTAAAATATATCGTATGATGATCCTCCTCTGTTTAGGCCTTAGACACACAAATAACACTGACTTAAGTTGTCTACTTAAAAATAAAAATGTCTTTTGTCGTTTGCTGACAGGTACTAAACACAGTGATGAGCCGTGCCTGTGAGGATCTCCCGCCAAAAGCCCTTCTGAGAACTGAGAAACTCAGCAGCGCTAATGTCCTTACGCAAGACCAAGCAATGGGAATCGCTGATGAAGTCCACGGGGCAACTAATGTGCATTAAGATGTAAACGAGCATGAATATTTATTATGCCCCTCAGTAGTATATTCAGCTGGGAACTTGCCTTATGGATCACTAAAGGATTTGGCTCGGGGGCTATGTTCTTTATATTACGTATCCATATGTTCACATTTGAGAATGCAGGTGAAACCCACCGCAGCTTTGACCAGCAGGGGTTAAAAAATCATCCAGCCTTGCCTCAGCTCTGTTTGTTTGTCCTGTGGTTGCCGCAGAGGGTTATGATGCTGCGGAGCTTGTCCTTTTCCAGATGAAGCCAGTTAGTTGTGAAGAACGGTAACTCCCCAAACAACAAACGCGTGGTTGATCTGTTCGGGTTTCCCAGATAACGCTTTCCACTAGCTCCCTCGATAGAAACCATCATCTTTTGCGTTCAGAAATATTTTAATTGGGCAGAAATTCCCAGATGCGTGTCTCCAGGCATATCTGACACCCCTGCCTTCCTCAGTGACAGCTGTTTGCTTGCCAGCTAACCGGCTGAAGAGGGGAATTCTGCACGTCCATGCTTCAAATGGCTCTAACGAGTTCACGAGGCTACCTATATGCTGCGGAAGGTCCTTTTCGCTGACAGGATCCACTGTATTTGTGCCAAAGCTCCCGAACCTCGTTTACAGCTTATACCCTCCCTGAGCTTGTAAAAGGCTATAAGCAATTCACTGTCCCTGAACAGTGGGTCCTTCTTCCCTAGCTGTCATCCTTGTATTTGAGCACCTCTGTTTCTCTAAATCAAGTCTTCCTTTTCTTCTCCTTCCACCACCGCCGAAGGAATGCAACATTTTGAAGCTTCCTCTGATTATGGATGGCTTTCTGTCTTCATTGTGAAAAATGCTGAAATAAAGCTAAAGGGAATACGCCAATATTATGCTCCGTTCTGAAACATTAGCTGCTGGAGCACTTGTGTGCTTAACTACACAGCAGATAGCACCGTGCATTTTTCTGCTTAGTGCATTGACTCAATGGTTTTCGATCCAATTAACTTGTTCTGCTATAAAAAAAAAAAACCTCAGCTCTCCTCAGATACAGCAAGGCCCCAATATATTTCATTTGTTTTCTAAGCCGACAAACACGTGGGTGAATAACAGCGTGAGGGCGATAGGTGAAGTACAAGAGGCTTCTGGTTCCTCGGTAGACAGCAGGATGAGAACTTATTTTTATGATTTTTCCCTGGGAAGCTAGTGCTTCACATTTACCCTTTTTGTTTCTTAAAAACAAAAGAACAATAGCTATCCTGGTTAGCGGGGCTATTGTCCCTCTGTGCCAAATAAATGAAATCTCACTGCTTACGTGAGCGTCTGAGGCATTTCTCCGCATTCTGCTCCTTCTCCTTTGTGTCGCTCTGCTGAGGTTTCTCGCATTTATGCCCTTCTCTCCAGTATTTTTCACACCCATTTCTCTCATCTTTCTTTTGTCCTCCATTCATACAGTGTTGCGGGTCTGAATTTGAAACGGTGTAGTTTGTACTAAAGGCAAGCCCATCATTTAAACTCTGTTGAAATCATAACTGTGTCAAGATCACATCAGAACTGTGTTAAACCATTAACCGTTAAAACATTCTAACAATGCTATAATCTGGGCATGACTGGCCAGATCTTCAGAGACACTTAACGAGCATCAAAATAGCTCTGAAGATACGGGCCAACTTCCACCTAGTTGGAAAATCTCTATTTGGCAACATTTGTCTGTCCTTGACTAACTTGCCCAGCCAGTGCAGCTAAACTAGGCATTAAAAATCCTTATTTTTTTTGCCTTTTCCCTGTGTGTTTCGGTGGAAAATAGGACACTGGGGCAGAAGACTGCACCTGAGTCATTCTCTAGCATCTGCTTCCAATGTCGGGATGTGCTTTCCACTGCCCGTACTTGGAAGCTTCGTTTGCTTGAAGGAAAGCATCTGCTTTCCGCCAGCAGCAGTACAGGACAAACAGAACGGTGTTCCTGCCAAAAGCAATACAGCTGGAAAAGCCAGGGGTCTGGAGGTTAAAAGCTTTGTTAAATAGAACCAGGTACAGTAATTGTGGGTTTGGGGGTATTTTACTGTAATTTTAGAGGCAAACATTCACATAAGGAGCTCTCCCCTCTACCACCTGTGTGAAATGGTCCAGCAGCCGGATACTGTTTGCCCTGCTACGTTGAACAGTGTGCAAGCTCAAAGCTCAGCGGGGCTCGTGAACAGAAGTAGCCAAGTAGATGGTGCAAGTCTCTGAATGTGCACAGGTAATAATAAACGTACAGGGCTGAACTTCTGTTGTCATTGATACTGCTTTGCGCCTAAGGACCTGGAAAACATTTCCGTCTCCAGTATTGCTATACCAAAGAGGTCCACAGACAAAAAAGGCTGAGGCAGTGGTTCATCGCTTCAAGTTCTGCATAATATTTTCTAGGGATTATGAAGACCTAAAACTGTCCCTGTCCTGGTGCACCCGAGAATCCCTTTCCTTCTTCATTTCTTATCAGTTACAAAGAGGCAAGAGACACAGCATTGCATCCTGCTTGGATCTTTACCTCCCACGCTCAAGAATTTGACTAGCAAATCAATGTCCAAAGGGAGCACTTCCAACAGGTCTATCCACAGGGAAGGGCTTCAGCAAGACCTCGATGCTGGTGTGGTCTTTGGGGATTTCACATTTGTCAAATAGTCCCCGATAAATGAAAGAGGAAGGTTTTGCTGTTGTTTTTTAGCTCGCTGTTAGCAACTTATTCATTACACTCGGAGGAATATCCATCTTTCTTTTGGCTTTCAATACAACTGTACTCCACGGACAACTGTGCCGCTTAAGTCCAGCCACTTTAGCGCTGATTTGTGCTTTTTTTTCCCCCCTTTCCTCATTTTTCCTCTTGCGAGCACAAACTTCTAAATTTGCCTCAGATTCCAAATTTGCCATGCCTGCTCTTGCATACTGACTCTGGCTCAACCGTATATCTGTCATTGGATCCATTAGTAAGTACAGTAGTAAGTTCAACTTTCTGCATGTGTTGCTGAGCTTCCTGTATGGTACGCTGGATCTTGAGCAGGGTGGAGGGTTGGGGAGCGAAGAAGCGGTAAGTGTTGTCCCCATGGTATAAATCATTGGGAACTGGCTTGCTCAGCATATTAATTCAAGCTTTTGACACCCCCTCCTCCACCCATCCATCTCCCCTACAGCAGGGTCACCTTGAGTTTAAAGATGTGCTTGTTAGGATGTGATGGGATCCAGAGGGGAACAGAGATAGCCTCTCCTATACACATGTGCAAGTCAAATCTATAGATCTTGTTGGTGCGCATCTTTGCATCTCTACACCCTTCAAGGGCTGGCTTTGGGAAGGAGGGATCTTGCACTCAAGCAGCTGGCATTGCTTTTAACCCCCGAGACACAACCAGGTTTCGGAATTGATCCTCTACTCTCCATTCTCAGAGAGAATTAAACACCCACTGTCTTGCCTTACAGCACAGAGCTCTGCAGGCAACTGATGCAAAGGTGTCATTTTTGGATGTGCTAAAGAAAGAGTGGGTTTCGTTTGTATTGATAGAGTCTCCCAGAGCATCTTTTCTGTTCTAGCTCTCCTACTACTTGGTATGCATCTGAGAGGAAACTGAATGACCTTTCTTTTCTTTATCTTTTTTTCTTGTGCATCCTGATTCATTCCCTCTTCCGTTCAGAAATTCTGGCTGAAAATCACCCATTTCTCACTATGTAGTGGGATTTAGCATCACAAGGACTTTTAGCGCCTTTACCTCCCAATGACTGCATCTCTAAAACTAGTTTCCTCTTCCAGACTTCTCAAATCTCTCTCTATTCACCATCTGTTCAATCAGATTTCTTGTTAGACTAAGTACCTGTGTTGGCTTTAGTCTCTGATGGTGACAGTGAGACTATTGCCCTGCAGGATGGGCTCGAGGCCAGAAGATGCAAATGTCTGTTCTCCCCCTGACTCTACCCTTACCCTGTCACAGCTTTCAAATGTGATGCCTGCCATTAAAAATGGTCTAAATGTGGACTTTGGCGCACAAAGAAGTGACTCTACTGTCTGGATGTTGGACTTATGCAAAAACTGATGCTGGAGTAGTATTAAAGGCTCTCAAATTCACCTTCAGTGAAATCTCCCATCGGATCACTTTCCCCTTCAGGAAAAGCTCGGCAGAATAGCCGTGTCTTGTAACCATGCTCTGCAGGTCAAGAAATGCAAGCTCTGAGCAGCTGGAGGTAGAAAGCAGGTGCCAACATTATGGGCTAATAATTGCAAATGTTTTGTTATCAGCCTCCCGTTTCCTGACACTGCTGCTTCTCCGACACCTCACTTCGCATTTATCCTCTCCGCACAGTTAACTTGGCTGTAACTCAAAAGTCCGCCCTTACCTTCCTTCTCGTTCACATCCACGAGATCCTTTTTCTCAGCTGGGGGAGTGCTTTTAACTGCAAGAGGTGGTACACGCTAACGCCGAAGGGAGAATGGCTTGTCAGCTGCTAATGCTTCTCCACAGCTGTGTAAACTCCGGGCGCGGGCAGCTGTTCCCCTCCAGATCTGGCTGCGGGAGCTGGGAAGCCTGGCACCCACAGCTATTCATTACCAGCCCCCAGTTCAGCCCATAAACTGGGATGTGTGAGTGTCCCCATAACACGCTGCAGCACTGTGATGGCTGACCTTGTGCTAGGAAGGGTGAGGCGCCTGTGTAGCCTGTTCGGGGGGACATTAGTATCTTCCATCTCTTCACCTGTTTGCAAAGAGGCATCATCTACGTCTTAAGGCTATCTGCGTCCAAGTGCTGCCCATCCCCTTCTGCCTCCTCATCATTCCCTGGGGGACCTGGACAGACTGCTTCTCCCTCAGGGCCCTGCAATGTAATTCCCTGAGCATCAGCAAACCGTGACCCTCAGAAAGCCGCACGCATCCTCAGATGGTTTCGTGTCACGCGTGAATGTGTGTAGCACTAATCCTGACCCACATTCGGGTGCTGCTCTCCCCCACAGCTGCTCTGACCAAGGCACGTCAGTTCCAGAGGTATAAATTGAATGCTGAGATAGAAAAGTGGAGGTATTGTCTTCAGCAGGAAAGTCTTTGAGCTAATCTGGACCTGAAATGTTTAGGGTTTTATACGTTGAAACCAACACTGGTCAGGGACAGTACATGCAAAGAGAATACGCTCCTTTACGAGAGTGAATGAAAAAGTCAGCAGCCATGCAGGGTGATAATCAAAGTTTCTGGTTCATTTGAGTATTTATTGTGGTTATAATTGCATTTCCTGCAGGGAAAGCTGTAAGATGGACTCAGAGGAAACTTTTGCTACCTTGCATCGTGCGGTTCCTCCAGACTTAGGTTACAGGATGAGGCTGTTGCGCGCTGGCGGGATGTGCAAGAGGTTGGAGTCTCAGATCCCAGCTTCTCTGCAAAGTCTCTGGGAACATGAAGTGACCCATGAAGAGGCCTTTCCACTCCTCACTGGTCCATGGAGGAGCCAAGGAGGGAGAAGCTCTTGCCTGGGCAACTTTCCCTGGCAGTGGGAGTGGGCGGCTGTCTCCTCTCCTACGTGGGACCCTGCTGGCATCCCTGTAGTCCTTCCTAAAAGTGGGCTTACAAAAGCAGCCCATCAGTCACATCATAGTCCAAAGCCCCTCTCATGTGCTGCTGGGAAAACACATGGCTGAAACCCTTTGGGTGAGAGCCTCCTCCCAGAAAACATGCCCCAAAGAGCCGCATGTGCCTTGGAGGCCATTCAACGTCCCTTTGCGGCGTGCGTCCTCTCTGTGCGCAGAAGGGCTCTGCGCCTGCTGGTGTAAATCCTTCCCAGTATACCTCCGCCACGGGAGCTATAAATAGGCTGGGGGATAAGACAAAGGGAAGCTTTCTTAAAATGGAGGATACCACGGGTCCTGTTTGCAGAAGTGGGAACTTTAAAGGGAAGGCAGGGATTGGGGGAAATTTTAAAGCTGTCGAGCCTGGCTGATGCTGTAGGTCTCGAAGAGGGGAACGCTGTCGCTCTGAGGATCTTTTTCCCCTTTTCCGCTTTACTAAAGCAGGGTGTTGCCTCTCCTTTCAAATAAAACCCACGTACATTTACGATGATGGATGGCTGCTGGGAAGAGAAGTTTGTATATCTTCTGTTTGCTAGCCGCGGAGCGGTGGAGTTGCGTTGAGCCTGACAGCCCCTTTTGTGAAGCACTGCCTGGCAGTACAGATGCTCATTTGTTTAAATAAAAGCAGCCAAGGGGCTTGTGTGGTCTCCGCAGTGCAGACCCTACCCTTCCTCAGTGTTTCACAGCTCCCGGCCTTTGGATGCTACCGCAAGCCGGAGAAGGAAAAATAAGGAAGGAGGGAGCGAGCCTCAGGAAGCCAAATCAAATGGCGGTAGCAGCATCTCAGGAAGCTCGCCCAAGGTGGTGGGGTGCAGGGCAGGTGAAGAAGATCAGAAGTGTAGGAAATCAGGGAAACAGATGTGGCCGTGCCAGGCTTCGGGGAGGGAGCTCCCGAGATGCGGGGCCGGCATTCCCATGCGTTCCCATCTGGCGGTGAAGGAAATTATGTAAAGTGGAGGGGCCAGTGGCCCCCTTTCTTTTTTTTTTTTTTTTTTTTNTTTTTTTCTTCCAATTCTTTTCTCCCCTCACTTCCCATGATGCAATTAAACAGCCATTGCTGACATCATCATGTATGCATGCTGAATGCAGCCATTGTGTCTCGGCTGCGGTGCTGTACTATATATAGATTAGTTGCCAATCTCTGCTATGTATCAGCAGGGAAGACACCCAAGGAATTAAGGGAGCAGTTGCACTGTGGGACTCCTGGCTTTTGTCCCGTGGCCTTGAGACATGATGGACTATACAGTGGAACTAGAAATAATCAAAGAGAAGTGATTTGGAGACCAAGCCAGGAAACTTTTGAAGGATTGATTTGCAGCAGTGGTAGGAAAGCAGCCTTCTAGGTTGCGATGAAGACAATTTGACCCGTGCATGTTGCTAGCTTCTTTTACGTAAAAATACATATTTAGTCAGTAATCTCCAGTCTCTATGCATGGCAACGTTAAACAGCTGCAGATTCTGCTTGCTTGGCCTTTGGTAGATGGAGGAAAAACATCCATCTGATAATTGTGGTTTTGCCCTTCTGGGCACTTGAGGGGACAGAGTAAGTGACCTCCCCTCTGTGGGTGGTAAATGCACCCCGCAATCAGCTCTGCAGAGACCAAGCAGAGCAGCCAGTGCCTGTCTTGGCACTGCCAGTGGCGTGACAGGGTGAGGGTTTGGGGAGGACCACTGCTGCATCTGTGCCCACCACATACCAGGGAATCTCTTCCATGCTGAACCTGTTCAAGTGATCTTGCCAGCGCTAGGTTAGGGAAATTTGGTCTTGTGCATTTCCAGTGGCACGATTTTCTTTTACAGCAAGGCAGCTCTGTTAGCCCCTTCTCCCTCCCACCCAGCCCTTCAGCAGGAGGTGACAGGAGGTGGCTGAGCCAATCTAACAGCTCAACACTTCAGAAAGGGGCAAGTCCTGCTCCTTCCCTCAAGCTCCTGCTCTTTGCTGCTTGTCTTTGGACGCCCCAAGCAGCTGACAGGAGGGGTTGATGAGTGCTCGAGCAGAGGAGGTGGTGGGACCAGGGAGCTGGACGAGCAGGAGAGGGTTGGGGTCCTTGGAGGTAAGCAAACCCTCCCTGTTCAGCAGGAGCTGTTAGATTGACTCAGAGAACACACAATTTGAGGGTGTAAATTGACGCTGAAAGGAAAGCTTTGATGTTAGAGGCTTTTTTCTTCCTTGTTGACTGCACTCCAGGCCAAATTCCAACTAAACTGTGGCCACCAGCAGCTTTCTCAATCATTTCATGAAGTCCCATACCAAGGTGATGAGACCCAGTGTTGCTGCAGCCCCAGGCACTCACTTTCCTGCCCTTATGATGCCCTTGGGCCAGTCACAGCGTCTCTGTTCCTAAGAGGTGTTCAGGTCTTCACTCAGTAAATGGTACTCTTTGTTGCTCTGGCTCCTGCTAGGCATTTAAGAAAAAGCCAAGTCAAAATGTTTGTTTCTTGTAGTCCCTGCAAGAGCAGCTGTTGCATTGGTAGCAGGCAGAGAAAAGGCTACCGGGGTGGTTTTGAAAATCTTCAGAGGTGAAGGTTCCCCAGCCTTTCTGTGTCCCTGCTTCCGTGTCTGTCCCACCTCTCACAGCAAAGAGGTTTTTCCTTACATCCAGGTAGGATTTCCCTTCCTGCAACTCGTGACTGCTGCCTCTTGTCTTCTGAGTCTTCTCAGGCTAAATAAACCTGGTTGCCTTAGTTTTTCTGCACACATCACACTCCAGTCCTCCGACCACCTTAGTGACCCTCTGCTGCACTTGCTTCAGTATATTCACATCAGTCTTGCACTGGGAAGCCCAGACTGGACACAATACCCCAGGTGGTCTCACCAGTGCTGAAAACAGGGGAAGGACCACTTCCCTTGACCTGCTGGTTACACACTTCCTGATCCAACCCAGTCTGGGGTTAGCCTTTATTGCTGTGGGAGCACACCGCTAGCTCATGTTCAACCCATTGCTTGCTGGGACCCTCAGGTCCTTTTCTGCAGAGCTGCTGCTCGGGTAGTAGGTCCCCACTGTTGCAGGGAGTTATTCCAGGAGGTGCAGAACTTTACATTTGTCCTTGTCGAACTTCATGAGGTCCCTGTTGCCCCATTTCTCTAG
Source organism: Anarhynchus alexandrinus (assembly GCA_008711295.1). Taxonomy (NCBI): domain Eukaryota; kingdom Metazoa; phylum Chordata; class Aves; order Charadriiformes; family Charadriidae; genus Anarhynchus; species Anarhynchus alexandrinus. Next base: position 3,183,192 of record VUYV01000090.1, read on the forward strand.
CTTGTCCAGGTCCCCCTGAACAGCAGCCCTGCCCTCCAGGGCAATGACCTCCTCCTGGTTGGATACTGGCTGTGAACTTGCTGAGGATGGGATCTCCCATTGTGCAGGTTGTGGATGATATTGGTGTAAACCAATTCTGGCCCCAGTATTGACCCCAAAGCTCACTACTCATAACTGAATCCATGACCGCTCCCTCTGGAGCCTAAGCATCCAGAAAGTTTTTCACCCACCTTCTAGTCCACCCATGCAGCCCATACCACCTCGGTTTAGCTACAAGGATTTTATGGGAGACCATGGCACAAGCTTTGCTAAAGCTGAGGAAAGCAACATCCACTGCTTTCCTTGACCCTGCAGAGTGGGTCACTTATTCCATCATGAGGGCAGGCAGGCTGGTCAGGCACACTTTGCCCTTGGAGAACCCATGCTGGCTATTCCCAGTCACTCTCCTGTCCTTCATGGCATGGACACAGAGTCCCTCAGGATTTGCTTCATAATTTTCCCAGGCACCGGGTTGAGTCTGACCAGCTGGTCCTTTCCCAGATTCTCCTTTCTGCCCCTTTTTTTTTTGAAGGCAAGAACCTTTCTCCAGTTGTCAGGGACCACTCCTGGTTTCTATGACCTTCCAGAGATGAGAGATCATGACCTCACAGTGACGTTGGCTGTCACCCCAGCACCCTGAGGTGCATCCCCTCTGGTCTCATGGACTTGCGTGTGTGCAGCTTGTCTCTGTGGTCCCTAGCTTGACCCTCCTGTAGTGTGGGGAGTACCTCTCTCCACCAGGTTGTAGAACTGGGCTGAGACTTTGCCAGTAGAAGTGAGGCAAAGAAGGCACTGAACGAGGCTTTTCCAAGTCCATTGCCAAGTGTCAGCTAGGTAGGACGCTGCGTGCCAGGACACATCACAGCTTGGTGGGGTTGGTGCCTGCTCCACATGCAAGCCAGAAAATTAGGTGTCGTTTAAAATACAGAGCAGCTCTTTACAGTTCTTGCCTGACCAGCTGAACTCTGCACCAGGTAATTCATTACTTGGGTTTCCCCCTGGCACCCAGCCCCCTCTTACTGTCTGCACCTAATGATGGGGGACAGCAGAGCGGTCCCCAGCATAACCCCAAGCTATTCAGCGTGTTTCTAAGTATGTTTTCGGGACATAACATCCTTCACCAGCAGTGGCGTTTGTGCATGTGTATTGCATTTTCCATCATGTCCACGTGTGCTTTGCCCATACCCAATCAGAGAGCCCAACAATATCATGTTCTATGTCTCACCAACCAAACCCACACAGGACAGTGCATGGGCTGATGCTAATGGCAGACCTGGAACAGGGCATCGATCGGCAGATCAAACGCAGGCCTGTTTGAAGCTGACAGATGTACAAAGCAGCCTTCAAGTAAGATAAAAGGAGCAAATGAAGATCCCTGTGCAGCGCGATAGCTGTGACTGCAGAAGCCACCACAGTGAGCGTTGCGCAGCCTGGAAAACAACAACCCTGCAAAACCCCAAATACCGCTTATGGGGGGGACAACACAGGGCAGTGACAGTTAATGACCGCAATTAAAATCACAGAACTTTTGTGGTTTGACCAATGACCAATCCACCGTGTTAGAGTCTATTTCTCAAAAATTTGAGAAAATCGTTGTATTTCATTTACAGATATTCCTCAAGTGGAAGAAGACACGTTGTCCTACACCTTTGCTACAGTTGGCAGCCTTATGTGTTTCTGTTTCTGCTTCTCCTTGCTAGTCCTTTTAATTGCATGTATATTGCAGAGTGAACGCAGAGGCAGATGGAGAATACTGTGATATTTCTGGAGGTACCAGGAAATGCTTTGTATTTCCTGAATGCAAACTCTAATTCTACTCAGTAACAGCTATACCAGACTGATCTTCTTTCAGCCATTGTCTTTTTAAATCCCAGATATGGGAAATTTAAATTTTTTAAATTGACTTTGTGTTTTGTCTTGATATTTCTTGACACAGCACCCTAAAAGCTGCCACCTAAGCGGGGAATTATCTTTTTTTTTTTTTTGAGATGGGAATGTTTTAAATTTCCTGTAATGTTGAACACCTTACGAAGATACTTTGAATATTGGCCAAAAACATAGCCAGGGAAAGACTGACTACATGACTGTCAAAACAAAAATCCCAGAGCACTGAGCACCCCTGGAAAACTGGGCATCTCAGGAAAATTAAAACACCGAACCCCAACAGCAGGAGCTGAGAGTTGAGGCAGCATCTGCCTTGCCCTGACTGTCCTTGGGCACCTTGCCACGTTGGCCCTGGCCCGTAGCTGCTCTGAATTGAATTCATATATTTGTCTTTTAAGGCGAAGTATTGTTGGGCTTTTGTTCTTTGACTGCAGGGAGCCAAAAGTTAGGAGAAAAACTGGTAAAAACTGTAGTTCCTCGGCAGCGAAACAGAAAAGCGCTACCTTTTCGCGAAGCCTGAAGTGGTGATTCTCTCCCGACATGGTAGACCGAGGGTGTCTCCAAAAACCAGTAAATAGCTATCTGATCCCGGCAACAGAGATCTGCAAAGCTATGAAGCCGTCTCTGCTTTTCAGGTTTCTGATGCAAGCACCTTGCGTAATACCTCAGGCTTCCAGGTATAGGAACCGCAGCCAGCCCATAAGGCTGAATGCATATCTTATCCACCTTGAGGCCAAAATAGCCTGACCTTTAGATGATCTTCGGAAGAGGATGAATAATGTATTGCGTCTCCCAGAAGGCCGATTTCTGCCCATACAGTAACTGACGGTTTTCCTGACATCAACCAACTGTGTCAGCTTGTATCTTTTTAAAAAAGGTTCTGGGGTTATTGAGGGAAAAAACCTGTAAGGCGGAGGAATGACCGCTTCAAAAAGAAGTCAAAAACCATTGCAACCATCAAACGGGAGTGAGCCTTGGGACAGCCCTGCCGTCACACAGTGCCCGCGATGTTGGGATTCCCCTGAGCACAATAAAATCCATTGAAGAAGAAACATCAGCAGGGCTGCAGAGAGACAGCAGGAACCGAAGGCTATGAGGGCACTTCCAAGGAGTTAATTAGTGTTGCGTTGCTGTTTGTGGGTGAGAAGACCTGTGAGCAAGGGCATATATTTATGAGATCATTTAGAAACTTCCAAAGAAGCTCTTTTCATGGGCAAATGGCAGCAGCGAGCCAGCACCGACACACATACTAGCTGCTAAAAGAGACAATTTAGATGTCACTTGTTACAGAAAAAGCATTACCAGACAAAATCTAAGTCCTTTGGTTCAAAGAAATCTCCAGGACCACTTCAGCCTAGATGTTTGCCATCTCCAGCTGTTTCCTGCTGGGCCTCGGCTGTCCCCAGGAGCCCAGGGGTCCCCAGGACCAGCCGGGTCTTTTCAAAAGCATCTCCGTGTGAGGGGACTCCCCCGCAGGTTGTGGACCAGCACTCTCCCGTGCAAGGACAGGCTTTTCTCCATCTGCTCTCCCTTTCTCCTGGGGTTACCATTAAAAAGGTCCAGGGAAAGCAGCCTCCTGTCATGAGTCACCAAAGTGACTTTTAAGCCCAGAGAGAATTTTTAAAGTGGTGTAATGCTTAGAAGTTTACACCTGTTTGGGGAGGGTAAAGCTCCTAAGCCTTGCTTTGGTGCTTTTGAAAATGCTGTGCCATGCCAATTAGCTACAGACGTGTTTGCAGGGTAAGAATGACGCTGATCGAGTTTCCCCTGCTTTTCTGGGCTCCACCATTTTCTTGGGAGCAAGCCCTGCAAAATGCCTGGGCTCTCGCCCCCGTAGCACAGTGTGGACGTTGTGGTGGCCGGAATGGGCCACGCTTCCTTCTGGTGTGGTTTTTGGGCAGTGCAGCTCTTTGATACTCTGTCCTGCTCTCCTCGTCATCCTTCTCGGCCCTTGCCAGCGCTCCAGTGGGCGGGCTGTCTGTTTGCTCCAGCCCGGTCCTTGCAGCAAGGTTAGGGTCATCTTAAAACACTTGTAATAGTGTGGTGGCCACTATTAAATGAGAATACACTTCTTAAGTGAAAATACATATTTAGATATGGCAAATGCCTTAGTTAAAGGTACTTTTGGGGAACAGCCGAGCTGCAGGGAACCACGTTTTCTGCCAGCAAAACTTCACTGGGGCCAATGCAACATCTTCTCCTAAAAAAACCTGCGTTTAGGGGATCGTATCCATCAGCAGCTTTGAAACTACTTGGAAATAAGAGCAGAGATTTCTTTTATAACATAATAAAAAGAGTGCTTCTCTATGACTTACTGTGTATTCCTTATGCCCAAGATGACAGCACTTGTGCTCCTTACGTGTTTTGCTGAATTACAATCATAGAATCATAGAATTGTTAAGGTTGGAAGGGACCTTCAGGATCACCAAGTCCAACCATTAACCTAACCTGACAAAACCACTTCTAAACCATGTCCCCAGGTACCATGTCTACCCTTTTTTTAAACACCTCCAGGGATTGCGAATCCACCACCTCCCTGGGCAGCCTATTCCAATGTTTAATAACCCTTTCAGTGAAAAAATGTTTCCTAATATCTGATCTGAAGCACTTGTATTTATATCCTAATATCCAATCTGAAGCACTTGTGTGATTTTAGGCACTTGGAGAGCTTGGCTGGCTTCGCTGGATGCTGTTTGTGTTTAATGTGGTGCCGGGGTTACGCTGCAGGTATATGCTACAGTCTAACCAGGTAAAACTACTGTTTTTGACTCAAGCATGTTTGGTCTGTTATTTTTCTTGGGGTTTTATCTTCTGAGGTGGTTCTCTGAACTAAGCGTTGCTCCGAGGTCTTCTCCATGCCTTTGGAAGATAACATCCATCTTGTTGGGACTTGCTGCTTAAGCTGCATGGGAATGAAGGGTCGTTTGTCTCACCAGCCTGCCTCAGAGCTGCTGCCATCCTTTAGCAGCTTGGGTGACAAAGCAGGAGCTGTGGCTTCCAGGGTCTGCGCTGCTCCACAGAGGGAGAGCAGGGACAAGAGAAAAAGGAATTCAGTGTCTCGTCACTGAGGCCAGTGGGTAGGAGAACAGCTCCAGAATACATCTCTGAGTGTACCCGACATTTACGGGAGAAGATTGCTGAACATGTCTCCCCGTGTTCCTCTGACTGGCGGGTCAGAGGTCGGGGTGGGCTCCCGTTGCTCCCCTGCAGGCTGCATCCACCTGGCTGAGCTCGGGCTGGAGCAAAACCTGCTCCTGGGAAGGAGTGAGGTGGCCACGAAACCTTTCTCAGCCGCTCTTCAGCCAGCATCTTCTACCACGAGGAAAGATGACAAATTGTTTGTTGAATTATTTAAGATATTACCGACTGGTTATGAATTATTAAAGTGTTTATTACTTACCATTTGGATGGCGACTCAGCTCAGAAAATCACAAGCCTTCGAGAAACCCGAGGCCGGCCGTGGCTTGCCAGACGTGCTGGGGACTCGGGGGTGAGCCACGGTGGTGGGGCGCAGCAGCATCTGGCGTGAGAAAAGGCACGGCTGGAGCCTGGAGCGTGTTGCAGCCTGCGCTGCTGCAGATGGCTTTGCCACTGGTGCTGCAGTCTCACAACCTCCTGCCACTCCCCCCAACGCTATTTTTATTTAATATTCGCATGATGGCAGCGCTAGGAGCCAGGACCCCTTTGTATCATGCACCATATGAACATACCACAAAGACAGTCCTTGATCCCAATGGTTTGCTTCCTATTAATGTGGTTTTCTTGTTAATGAAACTATCTTTAGGTAGGAAAGGATGCTACTAAAGCAAGAATATGCTAATTCTCATGAGCAAATGCATGTGTTTCTGTTATGGTTTTGCTCTGTTGAAGATATTTGAAGTTTTTCATACCAGTCCTTTCTTCCTCCTTTCCAGCCTCCCCCATGTTTGGGGTTTTTGCTTTCTGTTTTAATTTTCCCATTCCTTGAAACTGTAATCATGTGCTGATCATTAGGACTCCTGTTCAATGCATGCTTATCCTTTGTGGTCACCATTCAAGGGTCGGAGATTAGTGATCAAAGAAAGAGCGTACCTTATCTTCCTATGTTATTTTGAGAAAGACAAAGCAAGGAGATAAAAGCAGCCCGTTTAGACATGCAGCTCTGCTTAACAATACTTCCACATCAGTGTCGTGATAGTCAGGATTGGGCATGTGGTTAAAATACAACTCGTTGGAGCAAAAATGCTGCTAATGAGTTCTGACTACATAACATGGCTGCTAAAAAAATGAGAAGAGGTTCACAATCGCGCTTTTGACTGAGCGAGACGAGTGTGATTTGTGGGCATAGGAACATCATGGCATCCAGCATCCGCAGGGTAGTCAGCGATCGCTGGATATCTCTGCAAGTGTTTGTGAATACAGTCAGCTGAATATGTTTGTCCTTGAAATGCACTGTTTCTTATTTAGTATCCTGTGTTCATTTTTCCTCCCTTGCAAACATTTCAGTCATTCAGCCCAGGAACTGATTAAACCACCCAGTAAACACAGTACAGATGTCAAAGTGAAAAATTCACAAGCTATTCATAACAAGCCATCTGCTGAAAATAATTTGTCTAAACTATTTGGGGAAAATTTACGAAGTAATGAAAATGCTCAGAGATATTTGGGAAGATTCTAATTACCAAAAATCAAGAAAAGGCCTAATGATATGTTTTGGATACAACTGAAATCTTTACAGCTCATTGCAGGATTTGGGATAATAAATGCTCTTTGGCCTGCCGTGCTAAGTACCGGCTGCTCAGTTCTGAAGCACGTAAACCTGTTTCACGTTCATGGTTACGCTACAAGAATGAGCAGTCTGGGGGTAGTCTGTGCTCTGATTTATATTCCCAGGGTGATAAATGGCCAAACTCCCACTCACGCTATATTTGGACTACATGGGAAATCCAACCTTCAGAAATCCAAACCACCCAAACAGTAACATACAGTTTTGCTCAAGAAAAGACGTACCTATCATTCAACAATTTTTCATTCAGGTAAATCATTGCTTCTTTGGCCTTTCAAACTGTTTTGCTAGTGCCGTATCCCAGTTTTTGGAGCTCCCTGCTGAGTCCTGGAGGTGGGCTCTTTCCTCTGTTGTGGCTCCAGGAGCACTCTCCGTTCTCTGCATTTCTTCTTTACCTTGGTTTACACACTGGTGCTTTGGCAGACACCTGATCTGGCTAAAGGGGTTTTTGTGTGTGAAATGCAGATTTGGGACCCTGGAAAATGTATTTGCTGGTAGATCAGAGATCTCACCTTTAAACCACAAGCAATTTCCTGAAGAAGGCTTAAAGTGAAATAAGAAAGAAGGGAATAAGATTAATATCTTAAGGGGACATTTTCTAGCACATCACTTAAATCCTCCTCCCCAGTATAGGGGCTGAGTAAAGGTTAATCCTACAGCATATAGAATCCTATACCATCCACACTCCTTCAATATACACATTTCCAGGAGGAATTCCTCTGACTGAGCATAGTTGGCAGCCACACAGAAAGGTATCTCAGAGCTTAACAGCCAGAAGTCAGTGGAGATCTAGGTCTGTCAATCTCCAGTTGATATAAAAGTCACGCAGGGACATTGCTGCTGTGCACATGTGGGACAGGGGCTTCCTTTGTGGGAGGACCATGTGGACCAAGAAGAAAGATCTCCCTGAAAGCCCATACCAAGAGGTAGTTTTCAGAGCTTTCACTCTGGGATTAATGGGCCTGGGGTCAAACAGATAGGTAGGTACTTAATGAATTATTCAGTAGATATTACATCTGAAATCTGTACTTACTGAGTCGCTCCCATGTCCTGTTTCTTCTTCTCTTTTGAAACTGTCAGTCTAAATATTCTAAATAGACTGAAATGTCCATGATTACAGCCGGTTCATGAACCTCACCAATAATGAACACAGGAAAATCTGTTTGATGTCTGTAGTAAGAACTTGCTTCCCATTTTTAGGTGAATTCTGATATTGAAGTCCCAATTACGTATTTTTAATAGAGACGAGCTAATGTATTGTCCTGCTGCTCTTGCCACTATCCTGTGTTTGTTAATATTTGCCCATCTGCTGTTTGCCAGCTTAAAAATAAACAACCACAAGTAATATGAAAATATGATATTTGAGAGTATTATCCTGATGTTACTCAATTCAGTGTTTTCCATCTAAAAGTTCATTCCATTCAATAAAAAACATGAAAAACCGCAGTAGCTAGTGTTATCAGAGGGACAAAACAAACTAACTTTATGAAAATATGCTGTAAAGTGATGCTGCCAAATCAAGAACTTCAAAACCTGTGTGAGCCTACTTGTCCTGCTCTTTTACCTTTTTGTAGCACAATCTAACACTCAGATCCACAAAGATACTTGAGTGTCAAACTGCCATTGAATCCAGTGGGAGTAAACCACCTAAATACTATTATAAAAGCTTGGTCTAAGGGTCTCCAGCTTTTCATTGTGCATAACCCTGACAGGGCTTCGGCACGTGGTTTGACTCTTAGGCCTGGTCAGCATCACCTGGTACCATAGCCTGCATTTTTGGTGGGAAATCGATGGGGAAACGGGGACCACTGCTGCAGGTCTTTGGTCAGAGCCACTTGTACCTTTCCCTGGTGGTGGGGCTGGAATATCATAGAATGGTTAGAGTTGGAAGGGACCTTAAAGATCATCTAGTCCAATCCCCCTGCCATGGGCAGGGACACCTCCCACTAGACCAGGTTGCTCAAAGCCCCATCCAACCTGACCTTGAACACTTCCAGGGATGGAGCATCCACAACTTCCCTGGGCAGCCTGGTCCAGATCCCGCTCCCCACAGCGGTGCAGGCCAGTGGCTGCAGAGCGCTCGGGCTTGTTTAGGAGGCAGAAACCAGACGTACAAACTGGTGCTGTCGCACAGAGAAAACCCAAGGTGTGAACCGAGCGATGCTCTCAGGCGTTGTGCCGATGCTCGCCGCTTCGCTGGACGGCGAGCGGCAACACCTACCCGCATCGCAAGCCGCCTCTCGGAAGAGGAAAGGCTGCTTTTTTTTGCCCATTTTTCACAGGTTTGCTTGCTGGGGCGGAGGCGGGCGGGCGGGCGGGCGAGATCGGCTCCCGCAGCCCGGGCGGCCCCGGCAGCGGTGGCTGCTTGACGGCTCCCTCCTCGGCGGCGGTTTCGGCGGCGGGTTTGGCAGGACAAGAGTGGCACCCAGCGGTTGGTGACTCCATCACAGGGATGCTCCCCTCGCCCCGGTGGCCCCGGCTGGGGAGAGGGGCCGGCGGCCAGCGCTGCCCGGGCTCGGTACGGCGGGGAGCAGGACGCCGCCGGGGACACCGCCGGGGACACCGCCGGGAACACCGCCGGGCTGCGGGTGGGTCTCCAGCCCAGGGCTCCCAGCCTCGGGAAGGACTTGGAAACTGCCTCTTTTTTTTTTTTTTTTT
>VUYV01000090.1:3192549-3238138 GCA_008711295.1 Anarhynchus alexandrinus
TTTTTTTTTTTTGTAATAAAAACACACGTACACGAAGGAGTGGCAAAGGCCTGAGGAAGCCGCAGGGAAGGTCTGGGCTTGGTGCCGCTGTGCTGAGAGGGGAGAAAGGGAGCTACACGCTTTGGGACCTTTCTCCTGCTATTATTACAAGTATCAGAGAGCAAGGCTTCTCCACCCCCCAGTTTTGTCCCGAGGGAGTCCTCCCAGGATGGCGACAGCGATGCTCCGGGGCTGGATTGCACGAGGCAAACCTCAATTTTCTCTGCCAACAAGAGAAATGAAAGAGGAGATGAAAATCTGTCCGACTTAAACCCCAACCCCAACCAGTGGCATTTTGGTGGAGTTGCTGAGGCTGCCAGAGTGCCTAGGTTGGGAGTACTGCACTTAAGAACAGATTTTGGGCAAAAAAATCATTTAATTCATTGCCTTAGAGTAACAAAGACCACATTAATCTTGCCTAGCGACTGAACCAGCCCCAAAGCCCACAGCAAGCACAGCTGGTGTCTGCTGGGTGGGAGCTGGAGGTGGGGAAAGCAGCCAGAGCAATATAGCTGTGGGAGCCCGCAGGCCACCAAGCCCAGCCAGATCTATGCAGCTACGGGAGCCCATGGGCCACCAAGCTCAGCCAGGAGAGAGAAAACCAGAGAATGGGAGACAGACTGTCACTCATCCTTCCTCCTCCAGGTCTGTTCCAGAAGACAGCTCCAACAGAAACTGGTTTACTCCAGCTGAAGTCCTAGGGTGAGTGAATCTTAACCCCACCCCTGTTTGGGGCGTTGAACGTTGCTGTCTTTGTAAGAAGAGACTGTTGATAAGGATGATCCAACTGTGGTTTTGGAAATGTGATAAATAAATGGTGCTCAAGTGGCTGCATTTCAATAGAAGTGGAGTTTGGTGGAAAAAAATATTTTAAGAAAAAAACTGTACTTATTATTGTTTTTAATCTTTTTAGCATGATTACAGTCGGGGCAGACAATCTACTTTTCTTGTGGTGCAAAAGAATCCTCCTAAATGAATAAAATATGGGATAAGTTAGAGCTCAGCTTAAAACCTAGAAAAAAAGAGAAAAGAAAAAAAAAACAGGGAGAACACAGGCGAGTCCCTGTCTCGGCTCTCATTGCCATCTGAGAATTTGTGGTTGGGATCCTATGAAAGAACAACCCCTGGTGGGACAAGAATTAAAATTAGAAGAAGAAGAAAAAAAAAAAATACAAAGTGACCCATGAAACCTAGCCCAGAAAGAAGGAGGGCCACCAGAGGAAATGAAGTTAAGGATATGTTTGGAGGGAGTTTGTTTTCTCAAAGCCTTCCTTTTCACTGCAGCTGATTTAAAACGAGGGTTGTGTTTCAGCAGCAGCGGCTGTAGGAGTGTGAGAGAGGAGCTTGCCGCCTTGGCCTCTGCCGGCACGCTTCGCTCAGAGTTGTTTCTGGGACTGGACTCAGAAGCTGTTGCTGGGACCAGACCCAAAGGAAAAGCTGCCCTTTCACTCCTATGGACCGAGCGATGCTGTGCAGAGGCACGAAAGCTGTCCCTTAGCCTGGCTGCAGATGAACATGTGAGTTTGTTGCCCAGCAGTTTTCCCTGCTTGCAGAAATGGTCAGCAGTGATGCAGGCCGGTGCCTACCAACACAGTGATTTGAGCAGTGCAAGAACTGAACCAGATTTCATGTGTTGAGGAGCTAGGGCCGTGCCATTAAACTCTTTCACATGATAAACGCTTGTGGCATCATCATTCCCCCATCAGCTCAACTTCTTCCCTCTCAGATTAATGGCCTCAGAAATACGCCTATTTGCTTATTTTATTTACTTCTTGCCTTTGTTGTAAAGACAGCAAATCACCAAAGAACACCTCCCCCCCAGGAGAATTTACCTATTCAGCTCACTTACTGTTTTGAAAACGTCTCTGGAGGACACCTGAGGAAGCCATCACAGACCAGAGCTGACCCTGAGGCCCTGTACCAAAAAATTAGCCTCAAAAGGGTGTTCAGCACAGCAAATTCCCATGAGGAAATTGGGGATGGATGCAGGAGCAGAGAATGGGTTTGCTCCAGAGGACACGGACTCCTGGGGCAGAAAGCCAAGCATGCTGTGTGGTGGTGAGACAGCTCTACTCCTGGGAGTAACCTCAGTACAGTCAAGATTTCCATGTCGTGGCCAAAGTCTTTTTTTTCCTCATGGCCATGTGTTTGTTAAGCAATGCCCTGGCTGCCTGTTGCCTGCCTCTCCTAAACACACCAGGCGATGGGAGGGGCAGGATGTCAAGCCAGGCTCAAAAATCATGTTTTAGCAACTTCAGTGAAAATTTCACTCCTTCTGGCCACACAATGAACTCCGTTCCCCCAAGCTGGCTCTTTTCCAAAGCCTGGGGAGTCACAAACTGCTAACAGCAGCACTTTTCATCTCGAAGTGCTTCTCCAAGCAGGCCACATCTGGGCTGCCCTCCACCTCTGGGCACAGTCTGGACGCCCATCGCAGACCTGCTTTCCTCAGGGCAATCCCACTCCAGCCAGCAAAGACTCGCTCCGCCACACGCTCCCCCTTTTACCTTTTTCCTACCCACAAAATGCTTCTGTTCTTTCCCCCATCAAGAAACTCTGTGAGGACCATGGCAAAAACAAATGCTTCCTGGAGATTTTGTAGCTCTTTGCTGGGTCAGGAGGCTTGGACTGAGAGATGGTCCTGCAGCGGTGGGTGGATGAAGGTGTGGTGGTGCCTGCTGCTCCACCTTTCCCAGTTGATGGCAGGAGTTTCCCGGTACCCCAGGCTCCAGCCCTCCTCAGGGGTGTGATGGGGGTCCATGATGTCCAGTGATGTCAGCTGGAGGTTGCAGACACCATGAAGCAAAAACATTTCAAGGGATGGCTTAAATAATAGATCAACTACGGGGAAGTTTCTGCTCAGCAAGGATCTTTACACTTGAAATATTAGTACTAACGATGTCTGAAAATAGCGATGTGGATTGGGAAAAGTAAATTACGCTGTCAAAAGCCGAGCGGAGTAAGTGCTGCAGCGGGGATGTTTCAAGTTCATTAGCTCTTTACAAAGCCATACTTATACCGAATCGAACAGAAAAATATCTCCAGCGAAGGGGCACAATCCTGCTGCCATCGTGGTCCAGGGACCAAAGAGCCCGGTTGTCCCTCGCCGCAGTGCAGGTGCCCGGGTGCTGAGCTGCACTTTGGCGCACAAAGTCTAACTGCACGTCATGGCTGAGGACACTTTATTGCTTTCTGTCAACACCCTAGCACCGAGATAGGAAGTAATATGTGCTTCTAGTGATGTGATCTCTCAGATGACATTTTAAATCAAGCTTCTGTCTGCGGGGAGGCATGAAAGATCCCATGACACCATTTTTATTTCAAGAAGAATAAAGGCATTCATCTCCGCAACATTGGCTAGATTCACTGCCTTATCCCAATAGGGCATCTTCACATAAACAGCTGAATTAAACTGCAGTCTGGAATAGCAGTCAGGGGTAGGAAACTTGGGCCAGAAACTCAGGAACTGATTTTACTCCTTCACTAAAACTATCCGTGTTTTATCGCTCTGAAGGAGGGTAGCTGGCAGTTTGCAGTACGGCGTCCAAATAATGGCACCATTTTTCTTTGGACTCCAGAGTCATTTTTATTTGAATGCTGATGGCTGGTATTTATGTTTTCAAGCCCAGTCGCGGCCAGGAGTGTGAGAAGAAAATCAAAAGCAAGCTCCAACCCCTATTTTCAAGGAATCTGGCCAAGCTGTGAAGGTCAAATTGCAGTTTAAAGCTTTAAAATGCAGTTTTAGTTCTAAAAGGAGAAAGATTGCACCAAGGCAGCCAAAAGACGAACGGTGATAACAATTTTAATACCAGAGGAGACAGCTGATTTGAATTAAGCCTTTTCTCTCGAGAGAGACAGCAGCCCTTATAAGGTCCACATCTCTGCCATGGTGGAGATTCTCATGACCATTAATAGTCACGACCCTCCTGAAAGCCATGTAAGCTTTGAAAACATTATCCCCATTTTACAGATGTGGGACTGTGGCCCAGGACTCGGCCCAGGACCTCCCCGAGGGCACTCAGCAATCCTGCAGTTGAGCCAGTACTGAAACTCGTGGGAGTCACTCCCATGCCCTGCTCACCTTCCTTGCCCTACACCAGCGTCCTCCAGGCTGGACCTCACTCCCTACCCCTTGGGCTGATGAGAGCCCCTAGATGGACGTTCATGCCCTGGTGAAGATTGGCCCAGCAGCTTTGTGCAAAGGCAGAAGAACCAGAAAACTTCTCTGGCCAGGCTGATTTCATTCTCCAAGCAGCAGAAAATAAAGATGGGGCTTTGAGCAACCTGGTGTACTGGAAGGTGTCCCTGCCCATGGCAGGGGGGTTGGAACTAGATGATCTTTGCAGTCCCTTCCAACCCAAACCATTCAGTGATTCTATGATAAGGAGAAAAAAAAATCAGTGTGAAGGGTAGAAAGCAAATCTAATGAAGGATATCGATATGTATACTCAACCACAGTCTATGGTGTACTTGAACAACATAGCAAGGATTTTAAAAATCCGGTCTTGATCCTTTTATTTTAGAAGTAAGCATGACTTGTGAATATACGGCTGTACGAGTTAATCATTTGGTGTTATTTTTAGTTCTTTGATTTGTTTATGCACTTTGAAAGTTGCTTCAGCCTCAGTGGGTCTAATAACCCAAGAGTACAGGGAAATGCAAAGCACGTTGGTCTTGTATCTTTTTTCCTTTTTAGGTTTTGCATCAGTCTGATTTTTTTTCAGGTCTGTTTATATTACTGTTAGTTTGGACCTGGATGTGTGCATCACCCCATTATAAAGATCTCAAGCTGGAAAGCTTTGCTTCATGGATCACTGCTACTTTATAAGCATACATTTAAGAACCACTTCGAGTTTTTTTCATCACACCTTTTCACAGCCTCCACACTTTCCCTTGTTGTTGGCAGCAACTGGGGATAAAATCTCTAGATGAACTGCTTACAACACAACCTGCCCTACTCCCCCTGTGGGATAGGACTTCCCTGCCTTCTTTCTACCTGCCTTTTGCAGAGTTTTCAATACAGCATCCATGTTACTTCTGGCTCCCAGCAAGTCAAACTACTGGGGTAAGGGGAGAGCTCTGCTCCATGCAACCACTTCTTCCTCCTCCCAAGCAACGCTATTGGAGGGACACAGAGGTTTAGCATCTCCCACCTGCCACCAGAGGTGTTGATGTGACATATCCCCTCTCCTTTTGTCCAGAAAGCTGCATCCCTTCCTCCCCAGGTTTGTGGTGGCTCCTGAGGAGCAGAAATCCAACCCTGGGCCATCCATATTGCAGAAATTGTACCTTGCTGGAGACAATTACTGCAGATGGCTACAGCTGCTCAAGGCAGCTGGGATGGCAGCCACCAGCCCCCACGCACCAGCCCCACGGCTCAGGTGTCCTCAGGAAGGAGAGAATTAGCGAGGACTTTAATGCTGGATTAGGCTGCTCCAAGTTTTCCCTGTCTCTCCTACCACCAGCTCAGCCCGTGGAAGCGAGCAGGCGGTCTCCGGTGTGGGTTACAGCCTGGGACTGTCCCTCAGGGTGGCCACGTCCTCTCCTTGACCTGCAGCCCCGCTGCCTCTCCAAGCAGCCCAAGGTGGCCAATGCATGGGGGTGCGCCCCAGGACACCCTGAGGGCATGGGGACGGGACCTCCTTGGGGTTACGACTCACAACCCACCCTGTCCTCTGCTGTGCAAAGCCTGGGGCCGAAACGGAGCATTTCACAAAGAGGTCCTCCCTGCTCCATGTGCAGGGTGAACATTAACTGGCTCCCAGGAGCCCATCTTATTCAAAACCTGCCCACCAGACCACGGGTAGAGCCCCCTGCGCAGACAAAATGTTCTCCCTTGTGTTTTTAGGCATTTCCCATCCCCACAAAACCTTTGGGATGTTCCACCAACCTGCAGAGAAATCTGCAGCCATTCCAGCAGACCTTAATGGCCCTTTAGCCCTGGAGAACAGAGCAACACAACGTTGTGGCCTTGCTTTCATGCCACAGAGGAGTATGCACCATTCCCCCTGTGGTCAGAATTGCAACCAGCAGTGTAACCACTAGGAGACTTGCGTTGACATGACTTGTTGAGTGGTATTTGGTATACTTCCTGGCTGGATTTAGATGGCCTGGCAGGCTGCCCTTCCACAGTGGTCACATGGAAAGCCGTGCAGAAGATCTGGCTATTCTGTCTTTCTGAAAAGAATCTTCAGTGGCTGAGTGAGCTAATGTGGCTTCAGGACAAAAAACTCACAGTCATACATCACAGAAACAATAATTAAAAAAGAGCTCATGTATGATTTTTCCCTGGGACTTATAGATTTGTTGAAACCACTGTGTGCTGAAAGTTGGGAGGACGTATAAGGAGAAGATCACTTTGCCTTTACCCTGTTTCTCGTCTTTGCTTGAACATCTGCTACTCGTTGTTACTAGAGGGAGGTTTGGGGTGAGGAGACACACCAGATCTGACCCGTTGTCGCCATTCTTTTACTTTCTGCTATGCAGTGTTCATTTTTTAACCCCAGTTCACTTTGAACAGCTCAGCAAGTCTTGTCTGCCACCCTCCTTGGGTGCTGCTCTCCACCTCCTGCGAATGACCAGCTGAGAAGTTTTCCTTCTGATAATTCATCAACATTCCCCAAAGGGTAATTAAAAAGCTTCTGTTAAAATATGATGGGTCTGCCTCGCTGGATTGAACAGACCTTGGAGGCATCAGTTTGCTGCATTGTGGATTACAAATGTGCCTGTGTGAAAAAGCCAGAGCGTGATGACCCCACTTCAGCTCTCAATTTAGGTGCCAGGTCCCGAGGCATCATACCTCGAAAGAGCAGATCCCTCCACTGATTATACAGTCTCAGGTAACCAGTGCTGTCCTCTGGGTGCCTGACTTTAGCAGAGAGAGTCCCACTTCTGCAGACTGGAAGAAAGTCCCCTCATTGTAAGCCAAATGGCAAAGCAGCACAAAGAAACGTGAGCTCCATGTTTCAGAGGTATCACACTCCTCCCATCAAGCCTTGGGAAGAGTCACCCATGCAAAACAGATATTTCTCCCTGGTTCCTCTTTTAAGCACAGTTCACCACCAGATCCTTTCCAGCCTCTGACCAGTGGTCCAACATGAGGAACTAAGTACACCAAGTGAGGCAGCGGGAGCCTGCAAATCATGGTTGCAATGCATCAACTAATTGGACTCAGCAATGGCTGTGCTCTGTGCAGCACCACTCGGCTGCTGAGATATGAAGTTTCTCAGGGATGGATGATGCAAAACTCATAGCTTGGGAAGCCGGTGGAGCTTAAGGAGTTCTTGCCAAAATGGCATGAGGAATCAGGGTTTTTCACAAGAAATATTTTGAAGTGAGCCCGATTCTCCTTTAGCCAGTGTGATTTATCCCTCAGTATTTTCAGTCTTGTCTAAACCAGGCTTCTCTCAGGAAGTTTTCATTTCCAGCACGCATTTTGCTTCATAGGATGAGTAAGAGGAGGTTGGACAATCTCATGGTACAGGCCCCACAGAGTCACTTCATAGCTCAGGCCACAGACCCTGTCTGCATGTAATTGTGCCACTTGGAGCAGAAATTTGAAGCAGATGGGGCACAAGCATTTTGGGCTTCTGTGGAACATGCCAGAAGCCCTGACCACTGAACGTGCCAGAAGCCCTGACACAGGATTTACACCGGTGCATGCCATGGGCACATGCTCCATGTATCAGAACCCACTGCACCGCATGCTGCCATGTTCATGTTCCCCTGCCACGTGCTCTGCAATGCTGCTGCTGCTTGCGGGTAAATGCCTGAGGATCTGGCCACGGTCAGGCAACGCTGTGGGAAAAGAAAAACTTCAGAAAAACATCCAGAGCTCAGCTCATGAGCACAGCTCCTCATCTGCCTGGAGAGGTCATGCCATGTGTCACGAGGTTTGGTTCCAACCTCCTTGGGTAGGCTCAGCACCCGTGTTCAAACTGCTCAAGATGCTCAGCTAAGATGGATGTAGAGGGAAGTTTCCCTTGTGTGAGCAAGCCAATTTTTGGGAAATGTTTTCATCAGCTTTCAGGAGAAGTTGTGATCTATGCTCATAAAAATCCATAGATCTTTTTTGGGACTAGACACAAGGTAATGCTGTGACTCCCAACGCTGACACAGCCCCACACACTTTGGCAGTCATGTGGCTGACAAGATGCAGTTTGGCGGATGACCCCCTCTGCTGACTCCAGTGGGAAGAGCGAGCCTGTGACAGCCTCCCCAGCTTGGTAAGAGCAAGATTTCAATCCCCAAAATAGCATTCCCCACTCACCAGAGGTGTGGGGCTGCTGTGCCAGGGTGTGCTAAGCCAGCACATGCTGTACTCAAGACCATAAAACGAGTCGCCAAAGTCTTTGGGGTGCTGTTGTCCTTGGGGGGCCCTGGAAGCTGTCAAGGGTCTTGCTGGTGATGTCCCCATTGGCTGAAGCGCAGTCTGTGTGAGCCCCGTGGGAATTGCTCCCTCCGAGCTCCTGTGCCCTTCCCTGGGGCTACACGTGGTCTGGCACCGAGCGGTTTTATTTCCAATGTCCCAGAGGTGGATGTGGGGGACTGAGGGAAAAGAGCATTGGCATCTATAGTTCTAGCAAGGATTGACTGGTACGAAGAATAAAAAAAATAATCAATGGATCCCATTTTACAAACCTCAGGTCAAGAGGGTGCGCGTGCATTAAACCTGCGCTCTCATAACACCGCCTTGCCTTTCCTCCACCAGCTCATGTAGGAAGTTTCGGAAATGATGGCAGACACATCCTTCTGGCCCCTGAACAGGGGCACCTGCTGCCTGGAGACACCTTACAGGGCTGAGGATGCCCATGGCCATGAACTTCCTTGTGCTTAACCGGGATTGCCAAGAGCTCGCGCAACACCTGATGCCTCCAGGTACCACTTGGCACCACCAGCTGGGCTGAGACAGTCTCCTACCAAAACATTTTCATCAGTTTGCATGGCAGATCCCATCTCGGACAGGGAAACTTCCTACTCCAAGGGGTTGGTTTTATTTTTTTTAAAGCAGCTCTTTGATTTATTTGCTGAGCTGAAGTTTTTTAAGGATCCTGAGGCAAATCGCGCCTCGGATGGCAGATCCTGGTTTTGCAGATGAAGCAAATAACCAGTAAAATGACACGCACCAGGTTTTCCACACATCATTACCGAGGAAGGGGTGTGCCCAGAATAGATTTAAAATGTACAGAAGCAGAAAAAATGCAGAAGTAATGAACATTTTAAAGCAGAGAATACACCTGTTTAGTAGATATTTCTTCCTGTGTAAAGAAAAAGCTGTATTATTCTGAATATACCCTTTCAGAGTGATTTTCTAGAACTAACATTTTGGGTTTTAAACAAGTATCAACTATACTGTTGATATATAGTATATGATCTGTATATCAGTCTATTGATATATTGATCTAGTGTATCAATATAATAAAAATATTTAGTTGCAAAGCAGAACAAATCAATCCTGTGTTCACCAGCCACAAATTCAGTTCTAACTGACCAGCTTCTTCACTGTTTTTAATTCCTTTTTTTCCCTGTTGCCTTTTCATATACGAGGCTACTGGTTTATTTACTAATTTTCGTGATAAACTTATGCAGAACTTCATTCAGCTTTAGCACAAGAGCGGGAGAGGACGGGGGCAGCTGTGTAGGATGGCATTGGCCACCTGCGGATGTAAAAATGGAGCTGTGGCCTTGTTGGGGGGAAAGGGGTCTCCGCAGGGACCTGAGCCCCGGCAGGAGCAAGCAAAAGGGGAAATTCGGCGAGACCCCCATGCGTCCATCAGGGACACTAGCTGTTGGCAGGACGGCTCGTGCAAAGTGTGCGCACGGCTACGCGCTGCGCCTGGAAAACAGTTATTTTCTGTATGACAGCCACCACCTCCCCACGTGCCGCGGTTATTTTGGGCAAGGATGGGTGGACTGGTATGGAGACGACCGGCTTTGAAATCCTCCGCTGGGCTTTGTAAGGAAGGATCCCAGGTATGCAGGATGCAGGAGGCGCAGGCAAGCGAGAGGGAAGTGCTGGGAATGCGATGGCTGAAGCTTTTTAGGATAAAAGCAGGGGGCAAGGACGAAGCAAGGGGACAGCAAAGCACCGAAGACGGAGTGCTATAGTGCTGAACATTTCGAGTGGTTCGAATAACCATTCACACCTCAAAAATGTCGAGGCTTGTTAAATATGTCATTTTGTTTCCCCCTCTTGCCCCCAGCCCTGGAGCGGAGGGAGCAGGGGTGGTTTGTGAGGGGCTCTCCTCCCACGCTGGTGCTGCGTGGCATCCCCAGAAACCCATACACTACCCCCCCTCTCCCCTCTGCAGAAGAAATGTGTTATCAGAGCTTTGCCTGCGGCCATCGCGCTTCGCCAGCTCCTGCGTATGCAGGCACCGGCCAGGACTCGGTGCAGGTTTTCTCTGCCCCCAGGATGCACTGAGCTGAAAGCACCCAAGAATTGGATTTGCTACCCTATTACATTCTCCTGCTGCAAGAAAATCAAGTCATTGAGTAAAACGCTCCCGATGATAGGAAACATGAAGATCTGCAAATGGAGAACACAGAGTGGGTTTTTGTTACCGTGCCGGCTCGGTACACACTGATAAACCATGAAATATGGTGTCTTCTGCTGCTGCTTTCATAAAGGCAGACTGCCAGGGCAGACTCGCTGCTGGCGGAGGCAGAGGCAGAGGATGGTTTGCGTGGCAGTATGGTTGGACCCGGATGGTGGACCGCGTGCTCCTCACTGCACTGCTTCAAAAGCGAAGACAAGGCAAAGTCCTGACTCACGTCTGCACAGAATGCATGTGTATTAAAAAATAATTGTCCAAAATTTTCAGAAGTTATTTGAGAAGGGGAAAAGCAGAGGAGGACAGAGGGATTTCAGAGCAGGTCAGCCCCACGAGGAGACTGTGGCGAGGAGCCGGGGATGGAGCCCTGGGCACCCACCCATGCTTTTCCTCAGGCGAGGAAGGAGCCGGTTGCAGGCAGCAGGAAGGAGAACAGAGAGGAATAAAAAGGAAGAACCCCCCCCCCGACCAGAGGCCACGGCTGATGGCCGTGCCCAGGGCCCGCGCCCCAGCTGCTTCTGGTCCGGAAACACCGGGGGGGAGGCCCAGCGAAGGCGAGCCACGTGGGGAGAAAAGCAGCCTCAGAGCATGTCTAAGGTCATGACACTCGACCTTTTCATTTCTTTTCCTCTTTGAAACCTGATTACCTCTATTTTTAGGCCCGTGCTTGGGGAAGGAGGGAGGCAGGGGTGGCCTGACCCTGCCCGATAGCTCCACTGCTTTCCCTCCCCATGTGCCCATGTGCCCTCCCAGTCACCAAGCAAGATGGGTTTGGTACTGGGATGCTTTCACCATCCCAAATCCCCTGCAGACTGGTTTGGATAGAGAGCGACGCTCAGCCACAAGCAGCTTCCAAGGGGATGCGCTCTGGGTGGCGAGAGGAAAGACAAGATTTGGTGCAAAGGAGCGCAGCCGCTGCCAGATGTTTGCTCCACAGTGAGATAACCCTGTGTGCGCTGCTGGGGAGCGAGGGGCTGCCGGGAAGGTACCGGAGCGGAGGAGGGACTTGGGGATGTCAGAGGCAGAACACAGAAATCATCGATTTAGAGACCAATTATTGCAAACCAACATAGGCTCTGGGCTTTTTCCATTTAAGACGGGAAAAATCAGAAACAAGGAAGAGGGGGTGAAATAGTCACAGGTCACGATAGCAAAGCTGGCTCCCAAAACAACACCCACTTCAAGTATAATGTCTATTTAATTTTACCATTTTAGCTCAACTGAGCAATAAGAAAATAACAAAAAAACCCAAACCATAACCTTCTGGTAGACTATTTTGCCAGGCATACACTGGTTTTCTCCCAGTCCAGCTACCTGACTGCCAGGAGTGCAAAGAGGGAAAGCCAGGAGCTGAGCAGGACCGGTCACCATGGGGATGTCCCCAGGCAGAGCTGAGCTCTCCCTTCCCTCCCCGGGGGCTGCCGGGACCCGGTGAGTGGGTGTTACTTCGACCCAGTGTGAGTTTTGCATTCTGTCTTTCCCGCAGCTCTGGCTAAAAGCAGCACCGGTGGGAATTAGGTGTGGGGGCTCTCCAGTGCTTTCCGTTGGCGTTTTGAAAAAATGCTGAAGGCCACCTTGGTGACAGTGGCTGGGATAGGAGGGACTTGGATCCCCAGGAATCGATCCCCATGACCATCAGCATGCAGCTTTTCAGGGGGGACACAAGATCGTGCCTTAAGGGGACCGTCCAAAACCCAAGAAAGTGCTGCTTGGCCTCGCTGACATGGCAGAATCACCCTCTTTCTCCCTCTTTCTCTTTTTATTTTAAAGCAATGGTTACCCTGTCCACCCAAAGCCTGGCTTGTTTCACACCACCCATGCAGCAGAGCCTCACAAACACATTCAACAACAACAAAAAAAGTATTAAGGCTCTGTATGCTAATACGATATTTACATATTATTTCATATACCCCTAACACACACACAGAGAGCTTTCTGCCTTTTTTTTTTTTTTTTAAAAGGCCCAGGGTATGGTCAACCAATTCTCTTGGCTGCTTAGCAACAGGCAATTGAGACTGCCTATCAATTCTCAGTTTATAATAACCTGAGGCAGACCTAGATTTTTGTTTTCCCTTGAGCTTTTGTCTTCCCTTCCCTCTATAATAAAAACCAGAAATGTAGGGGCAGCGTGTGTCAGAAATCCCCCGGTGGAATATCTTTCATCGCGCTGGCGGGGCTGCTCCTCCGGCAGGACAGAGCTCCAGGTCTCACGCGCCCTCCTCCCCTTTGTTAAAACATTTTAGAGATTCATTCTGCGTTAGACCACACCTCGCAGTACATTTAGCTTTAAAATATGTAAGTTTAAAACAGATATTTTTGATTTTGTATCAAAAAGAAGACCCAAAGTGTTCACCTGGACAGACTGAATGCAATCCTCAAGATATATAAATAACCTAGATATTTCTGTCTTTGAATGTGCTATAAAAAAAGACAGAATATAGTTCATTTTGCCAGCTAATGGAGCCCTAAACAGTGCGTCCTGCACTGCCACTGAAGGGGCTGGCGCTGAGGGTCCCGACCGTGCTCCTGGGGGGGACGCGGCGGTGGCAGTGCAGGAAGGTGCTGGAAGCACGGTGCTGTGCCCAGGCGAGTGTTCGATGAGGGCAGCGTGTGGCAACGACGGAGAGGAGGGGGATTCAGCCCATCCTGAGAGGTGCCTGATGAGCGGCGAAGCGTGCGGGGTCTCCCCTCCAGCTTTGCTGCTACAGCACGCTTTCTCTGAAACCCTTTTGTCTGGTAACCCCTGAGGGATGCTGCTTGCTGACTATTGCTGCCTTTAGGAAGGAAGGAAGAGCAACCTGTAAGGCCTGGGGATAAGGTAAACCTATGGAGATAAAGTGTGAGCAAACAGGGGGAGGCTGCTCACCCCCTTCTGCCCCACAAGCAGCCCCGTACCCAGAACTTGGGGCTGCCTCAGGCTGGAGGGGACTGTGTGGTCTTTTCTGGTGCGACTCCTCCATACCAGGATGACTACATTTTGTATAATTATCCCATATCAAACCTAAGCATCTCCATTAGGTAAGGAGCATCTCCATCTCCCACCGGTAAGGCACTGGAACAGGTTGCCCAGAGAGGTTGTTGAGGCCCCAGCCCTGGAGGTGTTCAAGGCCAGGCTGGACGTGGCCTTGGGCAGCCTGGTCTAGTGGGAGGTGTCCCTGCCTATGGCAGGGGGGTTGGAACTCGATGATCTTCAAGGTCCTTTCCAACCTAAACCATTCTATGATTCTATGATTATATAAAATGTTTCCAGGAGACTGACACATGGCTTTTACAAGAGGCGAGCAGGAGGAGCCCAGCCACCCCGCGTGCCTTGGATCACCCTAGCTGGGCACTGGCATCCCCGGTGCTGGTCTACAGCCCTCAGCTTCACCGGGGCTGCAGCTCTCCTGCCCACACAGCGCGGTGCAAAGCAGCCATCTCCAGCCCTCCTGTCAGCAGCTGCCTGCAGCCCTGCTGCGCTCCCTGCCCACGGTGGCCCTTGCTCCATCTCCAGGCAGCCTCCAGCTCTCCTGGCTGGGCTCCCCACAGAGGACAAGCGTTTTCCCCCATGTGCAAGCCCCACCTCTGGGTGATGTTTTGCACCAGCCAGCCCCTCGCCCCAGTGGGACGTACCTGCTCCCTGTGAGTCCCCATGAACCTCAGCAGCAGATGTATCATCAGATGTAGCATCCTCATTGCAGGCAACCAACGTGACCAGCAAGCAGCACTGTCCTTCTGAGCCAGGCTGTCTGAAGGGGACCTGCAAACAAACTGCTGCAGGGATGGCTGAAACACTCTCCTCTTGCTGAGGGCTCCACAAATCCTGCAGACAGACTCGGATCCTCACCTGGTCTCCACTGTATGTATGTCACAGGACCAAGCACTGTTTCTCCCCAGAGCTCACGACCAGAATGATGGTCAGAAGCCCTCAGCAATGCCCTTGCTTTCATGATCTTTTTGTGTAGATCCACAGGTCCTCCAGATGGTGGTGCATGCTCTTCCCAGGGGTCACAGAAATGATGGAGACTGGGAAATCTAATAATACGCATGAATCTCCTCCTGAAAGGACCAGACTGAAGGATCATCAAAGCCTTCTCCTTGCAGCAAGAATGGAGGTGGTGCCAGGGAAGGAGGACTGGGGGTCCCCAGCACAGCCTGTGCAATCACAGCCCTCCCTCCAGCTCGGGGCTGGAGCCTCCTGAACTGTTCCGAGCTGCCGTATCACATAACGCCATCACTCATCTTCAGCTTGCTGGAAGTTTAGCAGAGGATCCAGCTATTTAAAAACCAGAAGGTCTGGAAACGTATCATCAGCAGGGTACGCACGGGGACCCGCTGAGGTCTTCACTTAACCTAGCAGCTCTCCTCACCTTGAGTGATTGCGACACGCTGCGTGCGTGCATTGCCCCACTTGTGTGGCTTTGTAAGGTACCAGCAGCAAATAAATACACACATACTCATGCCTGCCTGGAATATAAAGGTACATCTGCAAAATGTAAAAGCAGTACTTTGGGTACTCCAGTTGGTCTAAAAATGATGGGTTTGTCTCAAAATGGGTTAATGAATTAGTCACAAGAAAGCCAAACACAGGAACTATCATTCGCAGGACATTTGCCATCCCGACAGGTGATAGTATCTTAAAGGCTGGAGTGTTTCCAAAGCCGCAAGGGACAGAATTTGCCCAGGAAGATTAAGAACTCCTTCTCAATTTAAAAAGATTCGCATGGGACGTTGTAGGTGGTTGTTTTGCATCATACCAATGTCAAATATGAATCTGGGTTATCAAAGAAAATATGGGTCCAGAAATCCAAAGCTTCTCCCAGCAAATTAACCGGGAACCGCACCAACATTACCCCTAGCAGCTGAGGTTCCCCCCTCCCAGCTGCTGGGGGAGGCTGCACCTTGCCATCGACCCAGCCCTCCTGCCTTTGCATCGATGAAGACCATGGTTGATCACCTCCCCTTGAGCCTGCAACACAGCGTCACTGATCACTCACCCTCCAGGTCACGCACATGCCACTGGGAAAAGAGTAGGTGGTGGCAGGTACCAGCAGGGCTGCAGCTGAGCTGGTTTTGGAGGTATCAGCGAGCAAACGCCCAGAGCAGAGTTCAGTGTTTGGCCATCGCGAGCTCTTCTGCCACAGAAGCAGCACATCACTGGGAAGGCGAGTGGCCAGGACCTTTCTCCAAGAGGAATCCTGCAGGAAAGCCACATCTCTGCATGACGAAAAAGCAGAGTCAAGTGACCGTCAAGGTTTCCAACACCAGTGCCTGCCTTCGCAGAGGGAGTTCACCAGCGAGAAGTTCGTGGTACGGCATTCTCTTCTGAACCTTCTCACAGTGGGAGGGAAAAGTCACACTGCTTTTGTTGCAAGTTCAGTTATAATTATGTTGGAAACGGTACCAACCTATCTTCTCCCTACATACCTCCCCCTGTGCTCTGCCCCCCTGTTAGGGCAGTAAAAATGCAGGAGAGAGCAAGCTCTACCCTTCAAAATACGAGGTTAAAAAGGAAAAGGGGGGGGAGAGGGAAAAATATTCTTCACAAAATCTATGCATTTGACCTGTTCGCAGCAGGAATTAAAAATCCACAAAAAGAAATCCAGTGATTGCTGCATGCAAAGCATCCACCAGGGATTACAGAAACACTGAACTCCAAGGCAATCCTTTAGGAATGGGAAAATATTTTAAAACACATAAGCTACGGTGTAAATCAGAAACAGCTTCGCTGAAGCCACGCAAAGGCTTGTCATCACAAAAGCGATAGGATTATAAGCATACATTTAACTTACCGTAACTCTGGTGTAATTCTCCACTGGGAACGCACTTCTGGAACAGTTAATATACTTTTTAAAGTTTACTTATAGCTAAGAGTATATGTTTAAGGAAATACAACAACCAAAAGGAAAATGAAATACTGGAACAAGTATCCACGCAAGAAGTTACACTGTTTTAACTATCCTGAATTCAACTCTGGCTCTCAAACTGGTGGCCTTTTCCCAGATACACTCTTCCCAGACCTGTATGCATTTGTGCCACTGTGCATCTGATGCACCAGGTGGAACGAGACCCTTTCCCAGAGCAAGGACATAGCCCTGGCAGCTCCATATTAAACAGTTTCTTTGAAGAAAACAGGTTTGCTTTATAAAAATAACCGGCGACAACTGCAAGGTCCAAACCAGAATAACATCGAAGATAGAAGAAATGTAACCGGGAGTGCAAAGAGCTGAGAAAATGGCTCTAGCGTACAAGAAAATTATCCAGAATGATGCTGTGTAATTTGTGTGTTAAACTATTTATTATGCTCAGACACATGGTGATATATTAAAATTCATGTTGGCAAAATGTCCATTCAAAATTAAATTATGCTCCAGCCTCACCGCTAGGGTTTTTCTTATACCGAGTCATGTTTGTAATAAACTTTATTAAATGCGATAAAATATTACACAGTTCAAACAGAGAAACCCAACAGGGAAATCACGTCCGTTTCTGTTAAACTAAGTAGCAGAGCTTTGTTGCTGGCATTAGGAGAACAGCTTTGAGCTTCGCTAGAGATATGTTCTAGAAAATCCCCGTAGTTCTTAATGAATAATTGAAGACAATATATAACCGAGACACTTGTTTGCTACCTCCAGAGTTGGATCCTAGAGGACCATTAAATTAATTTTTAATAACGTATGCTACAGTTAAAGTTATGGGACACAAAATTTCACTCTATTCTCATCGTATAAAGAATAATCCCAAGGTTACAACCCGGGTAGTAGGAGGTTCACAAGCACTAATAAAGCAGAAAGGGAAACATTAGGAGAGCTTACAGCTACTCCAATTTGGTTTTCACATATCATTTGTTCATGCCTCTTACCTAAAGACGTATTCCATGACTTTAACAGTGCACCATGACAATAATACTTAAATTCCCCAGCGCAGTTCTCACTTACACGGTCACTTCTCCCCCTGCCCAAAAAAAACCCCCCATGAATTGTTCAGGCTTTTCAAGTGTGCAGGATATGTGCAACATCTTATCCATTTTAGTTATTTGTCATCTGCGGTCAGTGAGGAGGCAATTTCCGCTAGTGCCTCCGGGTGATGCTGAAAACGTTTCAAAAATTCATTATCCAAGAAGAATTCAGTATACTAAGTTGTCTGCAAAATAAATTTGTACAGAACAACGTAATCGTTAGGAAATCCAGCCCATTTTCAGTAATTGCTAACTGCACCTAAGCTTCCATTAATCGCTGCATAATAGCGTGTCACCTAATATTAACTCTGTCCCCAAGAAAGGCTGGTTTACCTTTGGAATAAATGAACATAATAAAGCAAGGTAACAATGAAGAACCAGCACAAACCTTAAAACACAAAAGAACAAAGCAGTTACCAAATATTCCGTGCCATGAATAACTGCATTTCTATAGAATCTCTCCAGACTACCACCAAGATGAGCAGCATGCAAGCACATATTTAAATACGGGTAGAGTTGAGTACATTTTGTAACGCTACGATGGAGCACGAGGGTTTAAGACACGAAGTGACAGCCCGTACCCGGTGAAGCTTTCATTTCATCAGAAACAGAAAGCAGTTTTGGAAACCCTGCTTTGTAGTTTCTTGACAAACTCTTTGCCACCATCGCAGCCAACGGTCCATGCTCACTCCATACGGAGAAGCCTTTGCCCAACGGCACTCGTGCTTGAGATGACAAATGGAGAGGAGAGGGAGAGAGAGATGCGCTCAACACCCAATCCCTTCACGCTCTTCCTGCCCGCTTTTGAACACAGACATGTAGAATAAACCGGTCTACCATTTGTACCTACCAACAATAACCTGATGAAAGAGAAATTCAGGACACATGTACCCAACCAGAACAGGAGTCCCTTTCTCTGAAAGAAACTTCCAATGCCAACCAGTTATGCAGACATACTACACTCACTATACAGCTTTACTTGAATGAGAGAGTATCTTTTCACAAGTGATTTTTGAAATTAAGACATAATTAAGTTTCAAGGCTTCTAGGAGAGACCTGTGAGCTGAGAAGGTCTGTTAGGGCTTGCTGAAGACATCTGAAGATACCTGCAAAGGCAGTGAGGTGCCCATGGCTTTCAAAGGGCTGCCAACCAGGTAGTGATATGTTACTAAATTATACCTAGAAGTCTCAGCTGGAACCTGCTCTTAAGATCTGCCATTCAGTATTGGCCACGACAAACCGCAGTAGAAAGGGGGTGGGCAAATCCTGTAAGCACCAAGCTGCAGCAATCCTAAACCTTCTGGTTCCTTTTCCTTATTTTCAGACCAGAGCATAAACTGTAGATTAAATGTGGTTCTTGCCAGAAGATTACAGTTATGGTTTCCATACTCAGCGAAGATGGAATGAACCAAACAATAATGAGATAGATAGATATATATTTTTTAAGTCCTGATCTTGGCCAGGAGGGGTTCAGACCTGCAGGGCCTTTTGTCCCACCCACTTTTCACCATCTCAAAATCGAGATGGAGAATCTGGGACTTCAGCACAGATTTCTGGCTAAAACCAGAATGCATGTACATTGCGCAATTTACAGCACAGCTTGTTTTTCCTCCAAAGTCTGTCATACCAAGACAGCAAAGATCTGAGCAATGAAAAAACATTTGTAACCATACAGGCTTTTAAATTGATCCACTAATTTGATTTTTTTTTGGTGGTAATAGAGTGCAAGAGACCCAGCTATTCCAGGCATCATACAAATACTGACCAAGACAAGATTCCCTGTTGCTCGAACCTTTGTGAACTGGTTTAGTCACATTTAGATTAATGCTTTGTGACCTTTGGAGAAAGGTCTCGCAAGCTCAAAGATTAAACAGAGAGGAATGTGCATCTGATCGTGCAATACACCAACGGCCCCGTGTTTAATATCACCTGGCTAGAGGGATTGTCCGTTTTGAAGACAGCAGCATCATCCTCCAGGAATCTTCCCTTATTTGAAATGTGCAAAACCGCACCACAGATGCGGCTCAAAACACCACGAGCCGCTACGCTCTCAACACTGCTACAAAAGCGGGTAGCAGTTTCAGAAAGGCCAGTCCTCACTTTTTTGTGCATGGGTTTTTTTTGTTTGTTTGCTTGGTTGGGTTTTTTTTTTTTGTGTTTTTCTTTTTTTAAAATGAGCAGGGCTCTTCAGACCACCCCACCAGAGAGGCTGCCCTCCCCTGGGGCTGCGTAGGCAGTTCTGATGAAGGTGGTATCAACTCGCCCTCGGTAGCTCTGCTTCTCCGAGCCAACATCGCCTTCGCAGAGCCCTGCTGGCGGGGTGAGCCCCAAATCACGCGGACTCTGTACAGTGCTGCCCTGGCTGCAGATCGGGGAGAGAAATCAAATTAAAATTAGCTGTAGTGCTCCTTGTTAAGCTCTTTTAGTCATTTTAATTAAGTGTGAAATTGAGGTATTTGCATTTACTCGTACATTTCCTTTTTTTTGAGCATTGTGTGATTGTGTCGAAGTTACACCGTCTGAAATCAACGCAAACTGAAATTGGGAGTTACCCACACCCTTGGATTATAACACAAGCAGGATTCAAAACCTCAGCCTGCAACTATGACCCACTGACTTAATGAACTTGAAACATCCCATTAAGAAAACCAACCCAGAACGAGTGGTTCCCAGGAGCATGACAAACTGATGGGTAAAATAATGCGTGGGTTGGACAAAGCACTATCAAGGAAACGCCTTGATCTTGAACTGTGGCCGCCAGATCACAGAGAGGTCTTGAGGGAGGACATCAGGTTCTCATCCGATTTGCTGCTTTTAGTAAATGGTCCCAGAATATCCTATTACAGGCAGAGGGTGCACACAGCTACCCCAGGCATTAGCTGACTGCTCAACTATGCCCCTACAACATATAAAAACCAAGTGACAAAGCAGATGATTAAAGAGAAATAATAAAAAAGAAATTAAAGCTAACTGTTATCTTAAGTTACCTCAAATTGCCTTTTGTCCTCCCTGAGCAGCTACGTAGGGATGTTGGAACCAAATTAAGAAGAAAATTATAACCCGGCTCATTTTACCTAACCTCGACGTTAAACATCATCTCATGTTGTCATCAGAGCCGTTACCCTTTGGTGCAAACTTTGGCCACTCTCACTTTTCCAAAATCTTATTCCCTGTTACAAGTGGGTTAGCAGCTCAATTTAAGGCATGTTTGGGGGGGGCTGTAGTTAGCACAGTCCACAGCATATGGGGCCAATTTAAATCTGTGCTCTTTTGGTAAACGTTAGGAAAAGCAAAAGGGTCAAAAAATACTTAAACTTGCTAAAATATGGAGCCACACAATAGCCAAAAGCTATGGAAACAGAAGACCACAGAAAAGACACTTTCAGAATGTAAAAGCTGGCAAGAAAATATTAAATTTCAGCTCTACTAAATAAAATATCTTCCAATGCTTTTTTTTTTGTTGTTTTAAAGACATCACTGAGATCATAATCAATCAGTCTGGCTACTTAGACACACAGCGCCCCATCAGAGGATTTAGCAAAAATGAAGTACTAAATAATTCAGCATTTAAGCAATCGTGTAAGGAATATGTAGCTGTAAAGGGCAAACAGCAAAACAAGATTATTTTTCTGTTACTTCAGTATATACTGTAGCTTTACCAGGGCCTTCCAGCGAGATAGCTAAAGATTTTTTCCATGCATAGAATTGAGATCCCAGCTTTTAATCTCATAGTTTAAAAAGTCAGACTTAGAAAAAAAAAATAGGTGTAAATACAGTAAAACTGTTATTTTTTTTCTCAGCTAGGTTGCCCTTTTTCTTTTTCTTTTTTAAAAAAAAATCCTGCCCCGCTCCATTACAAATCCATATACTGTTAAGCTTGTAAAGGAATATTAGGAAAGTCTCATTTTTGGATACAGGTACTACACACATATAGTACATGCCTATGTCCAAGGAATCAGAGAGATAACCCTGTTCAGACAATTCTCAGAATGACAAATTTAAACTAATAAGCTTTAAAATTTCAGTTTCCTCAAAAAGATTTGGTATTTTTTAGCTGTAACGTACACAAACGAGGTAAGATTTATGTTCTCCAAGAAAAGTTGTGATGAATTTTGGATATGCTTCGATACATCAGCTCTAATCTTCTGGAAGATTTTCCCTTTTTCAGTCTTTCTCAAGATTTATTATCAAGATTTTGAATGCCTTACAAAGCATAAATACAAGCCCTTTACTCCCTGCGAAAGAGTCCCACACAGCAGTCAACAGCCAAAAGAACAGTGACAAAACAGGCATTATTTCACACAATTTCATACAATTTTCGTATACAGCTCTAGGAATAAAACTCAGGTATCGAGCTGTTAAAACACAGGCAGGAGCCTGTAGCACTGGAATTCGTACAGAACTGATACTGTAAAACATTATGCCGACACCTGACAACATGGAAATTGCTGTTTGCCAATCTGCACATCTCGAGGCCACGGTATTAAACAGCATCAAAATAACTCATTAAGGTGATAAATTTCAGCTTAAGTCCCCATCTCTTTTATTCCAGCATCGAATCTAGCATTGAATTTCCGTCTGGCAGCTGCACTAAAACACTAAACCATTCTCGGCGGTTGAACAACACGATCTCGGCATCACGGTTTATTGATTCACGACGGATGACCAGCACGCCTCAAGTCTTTGATCACCGGTGGAGATTCTTACTTATCTTTCAAATGTTTATTGCGAATTTCTAAACTCAAATCTAAGCCAAACAATAATGATTAAACCAGCAAGCCATCAACTCCACCTAATTTAATATTAAGATCTGTTTTTAAAGGGAACGCTTCTTGAAATTTCACACCAAGCATGTTTTTGGTTGTTGGCTACAGAGCAAGCAGGAATTCTGTACTGAATAAAACTACACCAAATGTTAATACCAATTAAAATCTATTCCCACACTGAGCTGAAAGCACAGGGCCTGTTGAGCACAAGTTGAGGTGTTCTGCCTAGTTTAAACACAGAATTCTTCATTTCCCCACTGCCATCGTGATAAAAGGCTTTCAGAGTTCTAAACCTATTTTTTTCCCACCTCATTAAAACATTGGAAAGCAAAATACAATTCTGACAGATTTAACCCATCCACAGCTACCTCAATGGACAATTCTCGTTACTTTTAGGACTGTTAAAAATAAGTCAAACTTGACAATATAAATACCTACAACATGCCCATTAAGCTTATCCATTTGTTTCTTCCACTGCTTTTCTAAATATGCTAGAAAATTTTGGAGGCCAGTATTTTTGTAAAGTCAACTCAACCATTCTGCAGTAAAAACAATTTACAGAAAGTACACTGCAAAATAACTTTGTTAAGACCCAGACTTTACCGTGCTGAATTACTGAACTATATGCAACCTTCATTTTTATATTGCTCAACTTTTGAGCAGTTTTAGAGATTTTGATGTGCATCTCCTTCGGAACTCAGGAAATCAAACCCCAAAACCTAGAAGAAAAGAGAAAGACACCCTCTCACAGGGCACCCGATCTGGCCACCCTTCTGGTGGGACAGCAGCAGGACTGGAACTTTTTGGCTTATTGCACAGAGCCAAGACCCCAGCCTGGAGGTAACCGTCACAAGAGCAGGTGCTACGCTACCCTTTGAGGGCTGACACATTTCGCCAGAGGATTTTGGCTACCTTCCCATTAGAAGGAACACTGAGACTCTTCAGATCTGTCCCACGCTGGAACTGTCTAACAGCAACCATTTCCAGTGCTCCCATGTTTAAACTCAGTCCTGTCCCCTCTTGCCTACTCCTATCCCCATTCCAGCTCGGGGTCCCCACTGCCCGTTCTTACTTGTGGGAACATTCCATGCTCTATTTCATAAAGGCTCTTTATAGCTTACCTCTCCTCCTTCGGCCAGTTCTAGTCTTGTCTATGCTGCAAAAAGAAGGTCCCAAGGTCTAGTCCCTGCTTTCTGTGACATTAGTATCAGTCCCTGCAACCACATCTGGCTCTTGATCGAGCCTACTCACCCACCCCTCAGATTTTTTATCTCCTCTACAGTTGAACTGGACAGCTGCTTCTTGCCTAAGGGTCATTCAATTCAAGCAAGAAAATAAAAAATTACTACACTCACCTTCTGTTCCTGAAGACACTCTTCTATCAAAGGGCTGTTACAGGGAATATTGCCCGGCTACAACTGGCAGGGCTGGCCCACTTGCTTAGCACAACTGGGACACAGACAGTATCATCAATGCTACATGGAGTGAGAGGAAATCACGTGCAACGGAAGTTAACGACTTAGAAGAAACTATCAACTGATCTTCAGAACCTATACAGGAATTGCTAACAATTTGGCTGAATTAAAGGCCTAAGAAAGTCACAGCTTCTGTCTCAATGTTTTATAACGGACATGTTTGAGATCACAGTGCAGGGGTTTGTTTTATGTTTGGCAACATAACAAACAACTTGACACCTAGTCTTTTAACAGGCAAAAAGACAGAACCACAACAGTTTCCCTGCTCAATACAAATATAAATACAAGGCAAGTAAGCATCTGACAATTCCTTTTTTTTTTTTGGCCAGTTATAGGTGAATTCAAGTCCGAAAACATGAAGCAGTTGATTATTCTCAAAGGATATTTTGCAAAGTAGTAATCTAAATACAAAATGCATCTTGGCATGTATTACAATGAAAAAGTGTTGACATACATTCACACTTTATTTCTTTTTTTTTTTAAAGGAATAAAGTACCAGTAAAGATCCACGTGTTTGCCTTACTGCAAACTCCTTGCTTTCACTGAGAAGCACTTCGTCTTGCAGACAATCCCACACAAATGAACGCTTCCTTTCCATAGATGTCACATTAACTACTCAGGTTTTAAGTGTTGTGAATGGGATTTGCAATCTGTTATAGTGTAAGTAGAGAGGATTTTCTGTATTTATGGAGCAAATGCCGGAAAACAAAGAGAGAATGACATCTCCTTTAAAGTAACTGCAGACAGTACAACTGGCGTATTTTGAAATTCTAAGACAACAATATTGGACCAGGATATGAAACTCTACTGTAGAGACACAGTTAATGTACTGCTTTCTTCTGCAAAGTAGAAACGCTCTGATGTTTTTTTTTCCCCTTGTCTTCCCCCCCCCCTAGTAACAAGTAGCAATATGAAATGCTAATATTGCCACCAGATAACTTATGTACTCAACTTCTGCATTCAATGAATCCCTTAAGATAACATGTAATGTCTGGTTTCAGTAGTACACTATTTAAGAAGATCTATCTGGCAGTATTCATGTATATTAAAAATGCACATGCACATTTTGCAGACTTGCAATTTAATGTATTTTCATAATTCACTACAAAAATGCGGTTTCACAACTGCTACCATACACTGGGACTCCTACAGTAGTATGGAGAATGTACAGATGTCTTTCCCAGAACTGGCAATACTGCGCATTGTGCAAACCATCTAGGACTCCAACCCTTTTTGAGCAGCAGTTCGAAGAAAATTTGCGGGTTGAATACTGATATCAAAATACAGATTTAAATAATTTACTCTTAAAAACATTCATATTTATAGCCTCTTACAGAAAATAGACAATTCATCTGATTATCAGTAATATCCTCAGTTTTTCCAGTTCCAAGGTATACACAGGTCTCCATCCTGCAGCACAGAGTAGAAATGAGAAATGCAAAGGTGCATGCCTTGTAGGTACGGCAATGATTCTTCTAGCAGTCGTTTACAACAATCTATCATCTGTGCACTGGAAACACTGGGTTCCTTATACAGTCGATCCAAAGAAAATCTTTCAGTGGAAGTATCGATTAGTTCTTTTTCTGTAATCATCATCCTAGCAAATGAAGACAACATACAGTGACAAAATTAGAACTTACTCTCTTAAAAAAAAAAGCAACCTTGAAAAAAAGTATATTTGTAGGTTATATGCATGTAAACAAAGGTGTCACTTCATGTAGACTATGGTACAGCTGAGACTTTTGTGCAGGTTGATACCCATGTCTAAGTCAGAGGCTAGACTGAACATGCTTCCATGACTACGGGCAACAGCATCCCTACAGAGTCACATTTGAAAGCCCTAACCATGACTTTTTTTTTTGCTTACCAGGTAATGGGGAAAAATACCAAAATAAAAATCCTATGAGGCTCCATTTTTAATGTAAGGGATGGAAGTACTTAAATAACCTTAAAAGTGCAAGCTTTAAGAAAAATCATGTTAGTAACTACTCTGTCTTCTTAACTAAGACCACTACTCTGCATGTCATCAAAAACAACGGATGACATGGACAGCCATCTGATACATAAAATGTGTTAATAACTTACTAATTGCAGGAAGTATATGGAACATTGAATTCATGGCTCACAGATGTTTTTTTCCCATTCACCCCAGACAAAGAATGGTAAGACACCACATGGCAAACTCAAGGTACTCAGAAATGAAGTTAGTGTGCAGAATTAATCAATAATCACTGGAACTGTGGATCACCTGATGCAGAGACAGTTCAGGTTCAGCAAGACTTACTAGCTCAGGCACTGACCCACATTAACATGGCTATATACTTCTTCCAGAGCCAGCTTGGTTATAGAAACAGCAACATCGCTGCCCTACGACACAGACCCTGAGCTAAGAGGGCTCCACAAGTCCAACCTGACTTTGTAAGAGGAGCTACAAAGCAGCAGCATATTTGCAGAGCCACTGGGATGTGGATCTGCCCAAGCTAAGCATGGACACAGCTACTGATACTATTTGACTCACATAAAATCGCTACTGAAGGGGCTCAACACCACTCTCTCCAGAGCTCAGTTTGGTATCTCCCTGTGCTCGCATGGGACCGCACTCTGCCGAGGCACTCGGATGGCTCCACAAACGCCCAGCTCTGGCAGTCAGGGCTGCCCGGAGCCAGTGAGTTACACTGGAGCAGGCTTGCCCTCTCTACCGACCACAGCCGCACCACCCTCCTGCGCACTGTCTCCGATACCTGAGCACCAAGCTCTCCTGTTCCGTGAAATCTCAGGCTCCCTCAAAGGATATAAAGATAGCTGCACACAGTGAGAACTGCAGGTTTACTTTTAGTCACTTCCACAAGGAGGCTTACACCTCTACCACAATACAAAGCTGATACTTTACGAAGCAAGGAAAGGAGAACTAGACTCATACTAAATCCTGCATTAACCAGAAGACTGACATTATCCACAAAGATAAAACCATTTTCTAGAACAGCAGCGTTTGAACTCTCCAGTGCATAGGGTCATACAGAATTCCAGCTATGCTATGCTATTTACTGGATGTAACACATTCATCTGCTTGTGCAAAGTAAATCCAGTACATTTCAGAATATTTTCCTTTATCTCAGAGGCCCCTTTCACAACCACAGAAGGCTAAGGAAAATCAGAAGTACAGAATGGGTTCTGTTCAAGGAAGCATTAAGCAGAAAAGGGGTTTTCAGCTTCAATAAAAAGACAACCAAGGGGAAATATGACATATCCACAAAAAAAAGTAGAGGTGATAAATGCAGAATGACTGTTTTGCATTTCCTACAGCACAAGAACAAGAGAATGCCAAATGAAATCATCAGGCTGTGGGTCTATAAAACAAAGAATATCTCTTGCCTCCTTCATATAGACATGCTATATGTAATTCAACTGTGCAATTTGCTGCCACAAGATATTCTGGGGCCATAAAGTGCAAGTTGACTCAAAATTAGACAATTAAGAGGGGAAAACAGAAAATCTATTGAACACTCTTAACATGAGATAACGTTTCCAGCTTCAAGTATTTTCTCAAGTGCAGTCAGTCAGAAACTGGGAAGGAGGAGTGGAAAAAAAAAAACCAACCTACCACATTTTTTGCCCCATTCATTCAGTCGTTCCGTAAGCTAACAGATGATGGGGACAGACCTTCAATATGACCCAGTATAGCCGTTCTTTACTATTTTATACAAACCAGCAATCATCCAACACACAACAGAAAAGCTGAGATATTTAGCTTGGCTCTTACATTCTTACAACACAGCTGCTTATACTTTGAGGGGAGTCCCACAATTCATTCACTGCTAGCCTAAAGATGACATTTTTCCTGGATTAGTGTCTTCATAAAGGGGGGTAGGGTGAGGTTTTTTGGAGAGTGAGTTACCCAGATGCAAATACATGCAATTGCTACAACATCCCTCCCAGCCTCTACAGACAATACTTTCCCAGCTGTCACATGTGGACAGCTACATAGAGGGCTATTCAGCATGTATTATATGGCAAAAGTAACTTAATTTCAAAGCTGGACTAGGGTTATGGAAAAATTCCAACAAACCTCCATGTTTTACCAAAGTCCATCTCCAAAATATATCGTCCCAAGTGATCACATCTTAAAAGAGCTACAACCATAAAGCCTTCAGTAAGACTCATGCCTAAAATAATCTTGACAAAAAATATCTGGATCTATACACTCATGACAGTGTAATATTTCAACAATTTATTAAAAGCTTTCCAAAGCATAAACTTGTAGTAACAACATCTAAAAGGTCAGTAATACCCAGTTGCCTATCACAGTATTTTATTCAAAATAAAACCAGTATCTCTACTTTATGCTCTTAAGACTTAAAGACACATACAACATACAATGTGAAGAATAATATTTACAGTTCTGATGGATATTACAAGTCACAGACTTAAATACTTAAGTATGGTACTATGACTCACTATTGTTATCTCTCTCATCTCACTCGCATCTGTGAGAGTACCAAGGAGGCATTTCTTTCATCATTCTACCCCAATTTTTTTTCTTCCCATTGTTAGGTGCCAACTAATCTTTTCCTCACCTAACTGACAAACAACTAGAAATAATAATTCTCTAGTTGGTCTCAGTTATTTTTAGTTTAGATTTTACTGTTTTCTTGTCATAATGTTAGTAATATTAGTAGAAGTTTGTTGCTTTTCTTACTCAATAAAAAGGTGTCTTCCTTAAAAAAAACCACTCTCCTTTGGGGAAGTAGTTGTAAAAAGAAATTACAACCCACTCTCCTTTGGGGAAGTAATTGTTAAAAAAAAATACAAAATTTTGTCTTGTAAGCAAAGATCCTTTATTCCTTAATAAAGTACAACTGTTTCTACACGGTGAAGGACGAGTATTTTCTAACAATTGTTTGTGTTTGCTGAACAATGAAATTTTTAACTTAGTAGAGTTCTGTTTATAAAACAGAAGATTTTTCCACCAAAAGAGCATGAATACATTCTCCAAAGTTCTCCTCCTCCTCCAAATAAAACATATGACATGCAAAAGATTTTCATGAGCTAAATGTATTTAGCCACTTAAACACTTACTCTTCCTTTCTTTTCAGATTCTCTCTTGCTTCCTGTGCTTTGGCAAAAATAAACCATTGAAGGGTTGCTGGATCACAGACTGTTGGGATCGTAAAGTGTCCAAATTCATGTAAGCTTGGTGCATATCTGTCACTAATGAAACATAATGGAATTAAAAAACAAGGTATCATTTTTTTTAAAATGCAAGTTTTACATGAATTATTTTCAGAATGAAGATAAAAGAATATCAATTAATCACAATCGGAATAACTGGTACAAAAATTAACCAAGCGTGGTTCATGAGAATACACAAGCATTGTACATAAAGCTTTTTTAAAATTACATTTCAAAAGCAACTTTGTCAACAATGCTCAAAAAATATAAACAGCAACACCATCTTACTCAGCTGAGTGTTGACCTGACAGCATATAACCTTTGATTTAACCCTGCACAACACTATAAGATAGAACTTTGATCCTAACTTGAATGAAATACGCAGATTTTCTTCAATTTGACTCCTCCTTAACCCATAAAAAGACACTTAAAACCTTTAGAAACAAAAAGACTTTGACATAATGAACATTTCAGATTATACTAGTTTTCTTCTTAGTGAAAACAATAATCAGAGTAAGAATAAATAAATAAAAAATAGAAAGAGTAAGAGCTCTAAAAGGAATAAACCTTTCCTGCAAATACCTACCTTTCCAGAATCATTTGCAAGCCTCGCAGACTGCGAGGATGAAAAGGTAGTCTACTGTCACATAATTTATTATAGAAAGAGTCCAGAGTCTCGTAGTACTCTTCTAGAGGCAACATGGGTTGCAGTTCTTCAATATATATTACTTGTATGCCTCCCAGAAGCTGGCTTATCTGATCTTCCAAGAACAGCAGCCTTTTTTGAAGTTTATAATAATTTGGCAATCTCTCAAAAATCTGTGCACACATACAAACATTTCCTATGTTACAAAGCATATAACTTAAAATTAAGAAATGAAAAAATAACAAGAAACTACAAAAGAGACACTTAACAATGCAAACATACAACCCAATCAAAGAATACCAAAAAATTAGAAATATCAGGTACATATATTTTGGGGCAAGATATAATGGAATAAGTTTGTAAGTATTTTCAGTCTTTATACTATAAAGGCACCAAAAGGTCATAACAAGATTGATGGATGTCCTTTATCTCTATATATACAGAAACTAACAGTCCTAGATCCAAAACAAAATATAACGAGGTTTACATAAAATGTTTTATCACCACAGTTATAGTGGTAGAGCTATTCCACATATAATCAAAAGTGTTATTGCCAGTCTAAATTCTACCAATTCTCAAAAAAGAAAGAGCCTCTGTTGCTGGAACTAGTTCTTTCCAAGGGTTTGGGTGATAACCTAGCTCATCTTGAGTCTGAGGGGAGAGAAGAAAGGAGGATGGTACCCAGACCTCCAATTTACAAAACCTATACCAGAAAAAGTTAAGTAGTGATGACACTTGTAAGTTCAGATGTAGAAGGTGTGGTAGGGAGAAGGCTGCAACAGGACAACAAGTGAATAAGGAAAGTCTGTAGTTAATAGTTGCTACTTACCATCTACCCAGTTATTACTGGAACACAGTTCTCCGTACAAAAAATATACTGCTGCAACAAGTCAAGTGATTTCAGAATAATCTCTTTAGAAATCCAAGACAGTAGTAGAATGAGAGCAGTTTTTGGCACAATAATATCCATTGCTTCAGCATTTCCATTTGTTATAAACTGCAAAAATCCTCTAAATACCGTGCCTCTGACCACGCATTTTACATACTGACTTGGACACTACTCCTTCCATTTTCTAATAATTAGTAACAAAAGTTACATTTAGAACTGCTTTCTAAAATGCATTAGAATTGGACAAAAAAATTCTTATCTCTAAAAACCGAGTGGCTAAACAACCTCATGAAGATTTTCACTGACTTTTTCTGTGTATCACTTAACATGATCTTCACTGCATTTTAGAATAAAAAGCACCACAACCAACTCTACCCGTTGTCCCATCTGCATATACTTTGTGCAGATATGACCCCTTTAGAAAACCCCTCAGCAAAAGTTAGAAAGAAGCAGCACTTCTCTTTTCAAGGAAGAGAGTGGGTTTTTTAGTACTAATCAGAAAACCACTTTTATTTCAACGACTATCAACACTTGCAAATATCAGAGTAGAAAGTTTAGCATTAAATTCTAGTTTCTCAGTTTAAATTCTTTGTAAATAATTCACATTACCAAACCATGGGGTTTTTTTTTCCTTCAAGTGAAACATATATAGGCAAAAACTCAAACCATCACCAAAGAAAGTTTTGGACTGAGTGCTACATTTTCATATTATTCATTGACTGGAATACAGTAATAGAATATTCTGATATTCTAGCTGGGTGAAATTCCCAACTATGAAATTTCACCAATTATCTCCTTTACAAATAAATATTTTTTGATAGAACTATCAATAATATTTCAGCAACCAAGATTCAAGAAAATTTCCTTAAGTGACATGCTGATATCACTATGTATTTTGTGGCTTTGCATATAGTACCTTAGCATTTACGATGTCAGAAAGCTTGTCAACTCTGAACTTTAATTCGCATAGTCACTAAAGATAAATTGCTGCAACATGCACATTATCTGCCTAAAAGAATGAAGTGGAGTGACAGGGTTGGTTAGCAGCCACTGACTAAAATGATCACTTTACAACTCCCTTTAAGTCCCATTTTTACAAAATATCTGAATAAAATTCCTGAATTCTTCATGGGAATGAGCTCTTTATGGAGAATAAAATATTGTCCCAGTGCTCATTGCATAGACTGGAACACTTCATAACAAATTAGTTTTCTTTATATCTAATCAGGGGTAGGACTGATTTGTAGTGAAAGCAGCAGTAAAGATCTGACGAAGATTGCTGTTAGTAACTGTACATTACAGGATTAAATTCAGAATGCAATGTACACAGTTATGCTAGACACAGTAGCTCTGTGTCTGCTTTAAATTACTCATCAGTTATCTGCACCAATTAATGTTTTGGTTATAGTTGAAAACAGGATGTCACAACAAGAGGCATTATCATTTACTTTTGAAATCTTCTTACTTTGGTCCAGTGATGGTGAACATCCATGGTCCCCAGCATTATGTGGCCTGCTGCACTCATACCTGAACGGTCTGTAAATACCACCGTGCGCCCTAAAGATTGAACAAAGCTCTTTACTAATATGAGTTATTGCAATTATTCCCACAATTATCTAAGGTTTAAATGTGCTACTAACATGTCACAAGCAACACATTTCTGCAGCACAAACACACAGGAGTAGGTGTTTTTGTTACTCTCAAAGTTTGAAAGAGTGATTCTTGAAAACTCCAGTTCAAGAATTTTTTTCATACAAACCTTACTTAGCATTTGCCTTCTCCCTGTTTAAACTTGATATATTTTTAGTTAACTGGACTTTTTTTCTTACAAAGATTACTTTAAAATAAGAGAAAATTACAGACAGTGTATTCAAAGAATCTGTACAAATCATGTATACAGTAGGAAACACATGCTATATGCTTAAAGCATAGATCAAGAAGGTAAGGGTTGATCAAAGAACTATTAGCACAGACATTCAACACTACTCCCACAGAACTCTGCAATATGCAAGCCAGGAGAAGTGCCTTTGCATTAGGTGTTTTGTTGTGGTTGTTTTTTTGGTGGGGTTTTTTTTGTTTGTTTGGGTTTTTTTTAAAGAAAGAATAGAGACAACATAAAAGGATAGTACTAGGCTTATTTTTTGGGAGGACAAATCAGTTTTGAGTCTGACTGTGGATTTTTTTTTTTATTTAAAGTACACAGATTCTCAAGAATTCCTTAGGGTAAAAGCACAATTATTTATCAAAATAAGTTTCCACAAAAGTCTTCAGCAGCATGTATTAATCTACAAGACAAGGCTTAAATAGATGCTTCTGCTCTCAGAAATCAGTTTTCCAAAATCCTTAAGAGCAACACTGACTTTAAGGCATCTGGTCCATCCTTGTACCCCAAGGCAAGATTAACTGTACCTGTATAATTACTGACAGGCATTTGTCCAGTATATTATTAAAGATCTT
The DNA here is from genome assembly GCA_008711295.1 of Anarhynchus alexandrinus. NCBI lineage: Eukaryota > Metazoa > Chordata > Aves > Charadriiformes > Charadriidae > Anarhynchus > Anarhynchus alexandrinus. The sequence goes on from VUYV01000090.1 coordinate 3,225,481, forward strand.
CAAAGATGGAGACTACAACAGGTCAGCAAGACTTCTCTAGTACTTTAAATCCTCAGTGTGCTTAGGTAAAGAAACTAACTTGAAACCTGACACAGTTTAGAACATCTACTTAATGTCCTACCCACTCTGTCATTTGACAAAGGATGAGCTGAACCCTCAAATGAAAGCCACTCAAAACTGAGCACCTGCAGACAGGCATAAAATGTGGAGTTACAATTATAGCAAACAGCTACTGCCACAGGTCAAAGAGCTCTACAACAAGAATGGTAGGTCAGGTTTACAGAACATTTTAGTTTCTCCTCAGAACATACAGACTTCAATATAGGTATTTTATGAAGCATGCACGATAAGAGAAGACACTACGATTTCAAAGGTATTCTACTAAATCCTCCTTATATTGGCTCTTTAGAAAGCTACTTGCATTTTTGTCTTGAATCTACCATAGGTAACAACCTACTGCTACCTCCACCCTTTCAGAGATTCAGCATGGATTTTTTACTTTTGTTGTCAGTAGTAAGTCTAGTGCTTTCAAATCACTCAGTTCGCATTTATTAAGAACTAAAATAGAAGCTGAGTGTAGCAAACACACTGTAAGTAAAGGTCACTTTAAAAAAAATACTCAGTAGCTTAAAATGTAAGTTCTCACCAGCTTTTCAGTAAGCCTGGCCGGTTTCTTTGCAGTTATCAAAAGCATTCTTGAGAAGCACTAGAGCTCCCTTGCCACAGAAGACTCATGCTCATCTCTGAATCAATACTATATTAGGATATATGAAACAAGCAACAGAAATACCTTTAACATTCTTTAATACTTCAGGTCTCTGTTGGACTAAGCGACCTAGACTGTGTAGTTGGCTGCAGCGGTGAGCAATACCCCAGCTTCTCTGCCACCTAAATAAAAATACAATTGAAAGCATTTTATTCTCAGCCTTATTAAAAGAAAACAAACAAAAACTCCTCAAACAAAATAACACTTCAACAGTAATAAAAGCAAAGGCCTACTGAAAAGCTGTGTCATATGCTATTTTAATACATAAAAGCCTAAATAAAATTTCATGATCTCTGTTAAAATAAGAGCCAAAAAAGGAATAAAACTAGATAAAGCCAGATATAAATAAAATAAAAAATAAATAAATAAGACAGAAAATGGAATAAAACCAGATATAGGAAAAGTAAATATCAAACCTGGTAGACAGAACTTGCAAATCTCCCTCCCAAGAGAGTTTGCAAGTAAACAGCAACAGACAACCCAGAATTTGGTTCAGTCACATGGCATGCAGTTTTTGTTCGTACGCTGCATGATGTTTGTCTAGAGGAGCAAATACTGTATATCTGGACATTTTATCTTTTTTCCCTTTCAGTTCCTTGCCCAAAACATTACTATGATTCCTGTAGTAAGCTGTTATATATACATAATCATATTTTACAGTGGAATAATTTTTGTAACTATATTACTATATGTTAAACCATACAGGAGCCAGGTATTACATTGGTGACTTTAATATACATGGTTTGACATCTCTGCCATCACAGACAGATTAAACTATTAATTAAATTTCAAAAAGCATTTAAATCGTAAAGTTGTCCCAGTGTACTGAAAAATTACATTCTTTTACAAACTTCTAACTGATATAGAATTGTCTCATAATGGGAAATTATAATTTCCTTATTGTACTCGTCTGACCAGGACGGAGTTAATTTTTTCATAGCACCCCTGTGTTTTGGATTTTTTAGTAAAATAGAGTTGATAACACAGCAAACTCTTGGCTATTGTGCAGTGCTGATACAGTGTCCAGGTGTTCTCTTCCCGCCGCCTCCATCAGTGAGTAGGCTGGGGTGGGCAAGAAGCTGGGATGGGACGCAGCCAGGACAGGTGACTCCAATTGACCAAAGGGATATTCCACACCATGTAACATCATGCTCAGCAATAAATGCTCAGGGAAAGGATGAGGAAGGGGGGACCTTCGGGGTTATGGCATTTGTCTTCCCACTTAACTGTTACATATGCTGAGGCCTTGCTTCCCAGAAGTGGCTAAACACCTGCCTGTCGACAGGCAGTAACGAATGCATTCCTCCTTTTGCTTTGCTTGAACGCACAGCTTGGTTTCACTTCACCTATTAAACTTCTACCTCGATCCACAAGTTTTCTTGCTTTTACTTTTCCTATTCTCTTCCTCCCATCCTGCTGGGGGCGTATGAGCGAGCAGCTGTGCGGGTGCTCAGCTGCTGGCTGGGGACAACCCACATTGTATCATTTAGGGAAATCTAACTGGCAAAAAGCCACTCTGGGATGAAGATAATGGGACTATGCCACAGCACTTATGAGGCAATTCAAGCTATTATAATGCAAGTAATTCTAATAACTATTTACTGTTACCTAGCAATATCACTTTGCTTTCAGTAGCACCAGGCAGGAATGTAATAAGGTGGCTTACAGATTCTACCTTCTCTTCAGTTTTCCTAATCTTATGCATGGAAAAAAGCCAAATGCCATTATTTTCCAAACCCCTGAACACTAGCATTAGGCTGCAGGATCACAAGTAGTAGTTTCCTATTAAGATACTTGCTTGTCAGATTCCTGATGCTGACATTTTCTGAATTACGGTAATACAACTCTTGGAAGGCTAATAACTCTTCAGGGAACACAATTGTTTTGGTGTATTTTAAAAGCATAAACTATAAGAAAATTAAATATAAGCCATGAATAAACCCAAACCTACGCATGGGTACACAAACTTCCTTAAATAAAAAAACCACCACAGCACAGTTGCAGAGGATTAGAAACTGTGTTCACAAAAACTGGCTTCAGCTTAAAGGAAGCCAGGGTCTTTAACAGGGTGAAAGGAACAAAAGCATGATTTCAGAAGCTCCAGCTCTCTCTTTTGTGGTTAAAAGGAGAATTTAACAGACTAGCCCTTGAAATAATCCCTTCAAGTTTATTTTCCCATTTTTTAATACGCTCGCTGCTGTTTTCCCATCCTCAATATCCCACTTCAGAACATCCTCATTCGAAGAGACAAAATCTAAAAAAGGAGCACACATTATTTTCTGAAAAATATCCTAAAGAATCAAGGCCACCAACTGTACTCAGCCCTTTCAAGCAAACAAATAACCTCCTCCTCTGGAGTGTGGGAAACAAGGCACTAGAAAGAACAACATATTTTTATTAAGCCTTCATAGGATGTCAATATATACCATGTGCAAAGTTGCATTTCACTGCCAATCTAGTCACATTTGTAGAGATTCACTTGAATTCAGGAAGAGCAATTTTATCCAGCAAAACACTCTAACGCATAGGCATTATGCGTTTGCCTCAGCTGGAGCCTACATTTTTAGTTACAAATGCTAGGTCTTTTTGAGCAGGTTGTAACAGGGAACTTTTGTCCCAGTAGATTTTTTCTGGAAAAATCTTATTCAGTGCAATAACACTTTTATATATACGAAATATAGGTGGTTTGGAATAAGCCTTTAAAGCTCATGGCGTAGTATTACACAACGCTTTCTTGCTTTGACTGTCTTGATGCAAGTCCAACTGATCTAATTTATTACCTGATATCTGAGAGCTGCAGTTGATGAGAGAGTTCAAATTTTAAACGTTCTAGTTCTTTTCTAAGTGGCAAACTCTTTTTCAGCTTTTGTACTGCACTTGCTTCATTATCATCTAGCCAGGATCTGAAAAAGGAGGAGAAAAAAACCCCAACAGTAGATCATAATAAACTATCAAATAAGGGAGGTGGCACTAAAGGGCCAAGTTAGGTAATTCTTACAGAGCTGGGATGAACACAGATTAAACGGGTCAAGGTTTTACAGTTCTTTTGTCAATAATCACAACCAGGCAAACATGACTCATGGAGCACATCTAAAACTTTCAATAAATAGATCATTCTATTTCTAGGAAAAAGCTACTCTAAGAGATTAAGCCTTTGTTCATACCATAAACTTATTTTCGTACTCTCATTTTTACAAACAAATACTTCCATTGTCATACTGTATTCTAAGTGAAAAAATTCAAACTCAGAAGCAAAAAGAGAGGCCCAATGCCAAATGGCTAGGTATTAAAACCAGACTGTTAATATGTAACTGTTTGTGGCGTTTCTTGTAAATGTGTAAAAATAAGTAAAAATATTCTCTAGTATGTTAAATCTTAAGTTAAGTGTCCTACAGTAGCATACATTATAGTAATTTTATTTGTGAGGTGCTTGGCAGGATGAGGGGAATTCTTTGCTCTGAAGATACCACCATCACAGTTCTGCATTGATTTCAAATAGCACCTAAGTCTCAATGTTACAAAAAGGTTTTCAAGGCAGAATTTTTCACCCTTCCCCAAAATAAGCACATACAAAATTTATAAACAACCAACCTCTAATACACAAGCAGCTGCATTTAATGCCAGTTCAGTATTTATAATTGCCTCAATTTAAATAGTAAGGTTGGTATGCTGAACAACAAATCAGAAGCACAACACTAGGATAGCTGGCAAATTAAAACATTCTAACCTTAGTTTTCATGTATTATCTCCCTGCCCCCCAACAGAATATGATAATGAAATACTAACAATAAAGTTAATAGCCTTATAGTTTGGTGTTACAGAAGTCCTGTAAGAGGTAAGGAGCTATTTGGAGCAAGTGGAACCTCTGCCTACTTCTGAATTGCCATCAATATTCCACAAAACTGAAAAACTAGATCAACAAAAACTAGATTGACCAAACATGAATGCTGGGCAAAGAGACAAGAATGGCTCAGCTTAGCTGGCATTACAGTTATCCCAGGAGCTCATTTGAACTCTCTTTAATTATAAAAAGCATGACAGAATTACATGTTGGACAATAAAGTTTTGTATTGTTCAGAATGTTTATTGATTGCCTTTAAAAAAATCTCAGCATTAGAATAAGACCAATTTAGGTTACAAATATCAGTTAAATAAAAGCCTTACGTACATTAAAGTTGTTTCCACTCTCTGGGCTTGTTCTAGTTCCTCCTCAGGATCCTTGAATCCAGTAAATGAATAGTAAGTCTTATCCCATTTGATAGGTCTGTTCAGTGTGCTTTTTGCATCCTTGTGGGGCTGAGAGTTTGCATTCAAACTTTGAATATGCTCCGTAGACAAACTGCAGGAGTTGAGAATATCTAATACGGTGCTCAGGAGATCCCTAGTATGTAATGTAAAACTGACTGCTCGAAACCCTACAAAATACAAGCCCCACAAAATTAGTATTCTTTAATTAACATTATTTTAAATGCATTCATATTTCTCTCATCTTACAAGAACCCAAACGAGGCATACATAGTTGGAAAACATTATACTGTTATTTCAATACTCACTACAAAACTCACGTGCAGTTTAACCTTTAAAACTGTTATGTGTCCAAAAATATAAATAGAGCTGTTTTAACTATCTGAATCATTGGACAAAATGGAAACTTAGCTACAGATGCAGCATAACCCAAAAAAGGATGCTGTCACTTTAGCAGTGGCAATTTTGTTCAGCAGCTCTATACAATTCACATTATTACTGATCGTCACTCTGGATATAGCTTACTGTAGAAGTGCAGTACTACAGCAGCTCTTCACAGGCTACGAACAGAAGCTTCAAAACAAAACATTACACTTCCACTGGCTAAAATTAAGTCCCATCACTTTGCTATGGGGCCTAACTGTCCCATTAGAAAGTAAGGAAGTATTAGACTCAAGAGAACACAGCTGCCAGTTCAACTGTTATTTTAAGTAGACCGGACGTAACACTACTATCTTCTTGAAAAACAGTATGATTTTGTTTTCTAGCGCTAGGGTCCCTCAAAATTTGCTCAACTGTTTTGACTAGCAGGATATAGAACACAAAACTCATTTGTTAGATAAGGCATATTGGTACAGAGACAAATACATAGAATAAAATTAATCAAAGCCAATACTCCAAACTTGGCAATATTTTCTGTAGTCTCAAAGCTAAGAGACAATGTGGTAAATTGAAGCTTCAGATATTATACAACTTCTGCTTACAGAGTAAGTTCCTACTGATCCTACAAGCACCCTGACACTGTGTACTACACATTATATGCAATGAAACAAGGACCCAACTGTTGTTCCAGTTAAACATGACAATGGTATTAAAAGCAGAAAAATCATCATTTACGTCAACCTATGTTTTTACTTCCTCATACTGTAACTTGATCTCAACTTTGTAATTTCTCATTCTTTCAATACTTTTTAAAACTTAAGATGTTTAATTACTTGGGATGGTCCTAGTTGTCTGATCTAATACATATTTTCATGGTTTGACAGGATTTTATTCAGTTGAAAAGTCATTATGACTGCATAAGGCTAAGTAACGGTCTGAAAGAATTTAAATACAGGAAGATACATTCTGCACGATATAAAAGCACCTGAAGCACTGAAGGATTCTTGAACATTAGAAGAGTTTGGGTCTCTTTCTCTTACATAAAAAGTAAGCTGAGTTGGCTTAAAGGATCGAAATCCTGGTTTCTGTAGATTCTCCAAGTAGGCATTTAACCTCTTCAGAGAGTTTTCATTTACTTCCTTTTTAAAAAAAAAAAAAAAGAAAAATCCCAACATTACAGATGAAGAATTCGGCCTTTTTTCATCTAACCCTTTTTAATCTTACATGCAGAATTAGTTTTACGAACCACCAGCTGCTCTTAACAAGTAGTGATATAGTTCACATTCTCAGCATAAATGAATAATTCTCTTACATGAATAAATTCTATGATGTCCATACTTGCCCATTCTTGTACATTACAAAAACAGCATTTTTAAGGCTTTCAAGCTTAAAGAAAGCCATTGATTCAAAAATAATGCACAGCACTTCAAAGTGATAAAGCAAGTAATATGTATTATAAATTAGACTGGAAGAATTCAGTATTTTCTTTACAACAATTACACAGAAAATATGACTAATAAATAATGGGTGTTTAAGAGATCTATCCTTGTTAAAAATAAAGAAAGTATCTCTTTTTGCTCTGGTAACAACCACATTCCATTCTAATACTACTTTTGTTTCTCTGACAGCAGAAAAACTAGAGAATTTCCATTCTTGATATATGTCACATTTACAAAGAAATTTTACAAAAAAACACTAAAAAGATTTTTACCCTCTCTTTAGGATGCTGGCCAAAGAAATCTGGATGCACAGCAAAATAGAAAGGTCTGAGAGCATTGATGGCATCAGCTCCTGACAAAGTTCTTGACTGAAGAACGCACTGTAGCAGTATCTTCTCCAGACATAACCTAGTAAAGTAATAAAATGTTTATGTATGATGCAACCAATCAAGTGATAAACTGATACAAATTACATTAGAATGTGACAGAATGGAGTAAACATTCACAGTTGCAAGTATAATAATTTAAAACTGGTATTAGAAGTCTGAGTTCTGGATTCTTCCCCTTGGGACTCACAAAGCTGTATTTATACAGAGCAAATCCAACAGGTTTGAGAGATGGTGGATGCTAACGGCTGATTAAAGACACATAAATAAGTACAATAACTTTTCCCTCTACTTTCTCAAAGCAGGCTCAAATAAAAATTCCCCAGTCAAGTAGTTCAAATGATGAAGACTGGCTTTAGTGGTATTTTTTTGCAGATATTGCTGAAGCTGCTCTTAAAAGCCAACCCTTACATACTTTTGAACCTACAAGTTAAAAAAGCGAAACCCAGTATTTTTCAAGCAGTGCCAAAATAATATTAAATTTTACCCAGGAATAATAATCACAATTCAATCAACAGAAGTTCTGCATTGGTTTCTGAGGTCTACATACTTGTGTCCATTAAAAAAAAAAATTAATCTAATTTCCCAAACATACCCTTTTATAGAAGACATCAAATAAAAAGACAGTACTTTTTTGCCCTTTGATCTTCACTGAAATAGAAGAAAACAAGGACTAAAAGAAATTTCAGTGGTAGGAAAAGAAGATTGTTTCACCTAAGGTCAGAAGGAAAAGTTAAGTTGAAGAAGTTTTAGGAAGTTCAGAAAGTACAAAAGATTGAATACCTCCAATTATGCATAAATCAAACAACAGTTCTGCAACGTGCACACTTGTGTAACGGAAGACTGAAATGGAAGGAAAAACAAGTTCTGAATTAAAGACCACCAAAAGCTCCTGCCATAGCTCAAAGCTGACACTCAAGTTTGCAAACTAATTACCAAGAGACAGTATATATAAAAGCAGCAGGAAAACGTGAATTGGTAAATATTTAATAATAGATTTCTCCTTCAGGCTAACAAATTCAACAGGCCAACCACTTTCTCTGTGATTAACGTTCATTTTAGTTTGCAACTCAGAAGGGTAGGGATTCTGCACTGTTAAGCAATACAATGCTGTTTCACTCCTTACAGTATCATTCCAACTGCAAGCCCCACATAGGAAAATATACTGCAGATCGGAGGCAAAGCTGCTTCCAATTCACATCAAACTAGTAACTTTATTTACAAAGAGGTATTTGTTCAGCATCTTAGACCAAGTAATCATCCTGCACACAGAAACATGTGAGACTATTTCCTGACTGCTTTCATTAATTAAAAAAAAAATAAAAATCCCTACATTTGTGTTTAGACAATAAGCAGTATTTTTCTTTTTGGCAAATGGTAGTGTAAATGGCAACAGTTGAGTTGTCAAGCAGATGCAGTGACCCTTGCTTTACTTTTTTTTCTGTCAACCTTTTCAGCTCTTCAATTAGAAACATGAAAGCAGTTAAAGCTAATGTTTTCTGCCTAAGAGGCAGGCAAATATTTAATTAGTAGGTCTTAAAAGTCAGCTTGCTGAAAACAGGAGAAGTTTTTCTAGAAAAGTGGGATGGAAAACCTGTAATGTAAGATGACTGATGAAATTTCAAACCATTATGACTAAAAGCAACTTTCATGCGCGTGGATTAAATGGAAGATTAAAAAAAAAGATAAAACGTATTACTGGCAAACACTTTACCTCCTTGCTGGCTGCATCTCAGAAAGACTCTAAGCCTAGTCATCACTATAGCCCATAATCTTACCCAAAACAGCAGGAGATGGTGAAGCACCACAGCAATATCATGATTTTATGGAGAGCAAAAGCTCTCAATGACAAGAACATGCCAGAGTTGCTCAGTGATGCAGGAAAAAACCCTCTACCTGACCTGGCAAGAAAGGAAGCAAAGCACACTGGATAAAAGTCCACTTGGTCATATGCTTTACCATTTTGGATCCAGAAACACCCCAAAATAATTGTCTTCCTGAGAAAAAAAATAGCAAAAGTTTTCTTTTTTTTTTTTTGTAGCAAGTGGACACAAAGTGGTAAAATGGAAAAAAATTCTTTCCAACAAAGGGGGAAAAAAAAGTAAATTAACCACCTACCTATCTGAAAGCAGTTCAGACTAAGAGCCACGCAAGAAACAGACATCCTCCTAGGCCCAGCTGCTAGGAGGAAGTAAGGAGCTCAGTTCTCTCTTCACCTTATTTGTACACCATTTCCCACATCCACTCTCGAGCTACGTGCCATGCTGCTTCCAGTAGTTAGGAAAAAAAAGTTCCAACATACCTGAAAACTATTAAACATACTTCCAAGTTTATTAATCATAAGCTTCCATCTGGTATTCTACCAGAAAAATGGCCAAGTATAGTTAACTTTAGTTCCCTTGTTTTGTATCTAAACAACACTGTCATGCTAGTAGGAAGGCTCAGGATTCCAGCCAAAAGTCTATTTTGAACTTGCTTAAAAGAGAAACGCTCAAAGGCCAAAATTAGTCTGCGTGACAGAAGGAAGAACTCCTTCACTGAAGGTGAAAGACAGAACTCTGAGGCATCCTTCAAGTGAAATGACACAATAAATGAATTAAAATGAATTCAGAGAGAGAAAATGCAAGAAAGATGCTTATGGCTTCGCTCACAAGGAGCAAGGATTGTTCCAAGAGCTTCATTCAGATTTGAAGAGCAGAGAAAGGCTTTGTGTTAAAATCAAGGTCATAACCACTTCGAGGACAGCCGTCTCCACTTCATGAAAGATATGAAACACAATCTCTACAAGAACACATTATGCAATCGTACTCTAGGACTGATTTAATTTATTGATTAAATAATTCCCTTCAGCCTTCTTTTTACTTTTTCTTCACATGTCTCTGAAGTTTAACTTTTTGGCTTACAGCATTGGCACTGAAAAGCTTTGTTAAATTAAGCTCATTATTATAGATATGTTCACTCATTTTGAAACACTGAGCTTTAATAACTCAATAATGCAGAAATATATTGGTTATCATATTCAGATTTAGACTACCACTTTCTCATCATTAAGCTATTTTAAAACCCTTGTTTTATTGAGAGCCTTTTTAATGTCTCACTCGAGGACAGGCATACGGCTTTTGGGGATTTTCAACTGTGGATGCTCTGTTGAAAGCTTCAAGCTGTGAAGACGAGAAAGCCAAAGAAATAAGCATTAAACAAAAACACCAAACCAGTTTTACATATATGCAAGTCCTAAGCAAACACTTAAATATATATGCCAAAGGTAAATCAGGTCAGTAACATGCCATACCTTCTCACGGCTCTCAAGCAGCAAAACATTTCAGCAACTCAGTGGTCAAGACAACTTTCAGCCATCCACTAAATCACTTAAAAAAAAGAAAAAAATTCCTGTTTATTAATGGACTTGAGTATTTCCCTGTTACTGTTATTTATCAGCGCATGCTCTAAATCCTAGGCGATAACTTTGAAAGTCACAATAGTAATATAAAATTGAAAAATCACACATAAAACCTAAAGTTTTGCATAAGAATGTTTTCAGTTTCCTCTACTAACAATGAGTCTTACGAATATCAAGAGTTGCTAGCAGATTTTGATTTGAAGACAAATATTTGAAGATGTTCCTGTTAGGGGGAAAAAAAAAACCCCAAACCCTAAAAAAACTACTTATTGAAAATGTTTTGCACTCTTCCTGATGTTCAGTTTTTGTCTTAAAGTACAGAAACAAAAAATAGAACCTTTCTTTAAAGCGCTAACACATACTAGCTGATGGAATTCCACGTAAATTCTTTACTCTGCTAGATCCAAAACGTTCAAACAAATGATAATATTTTAAAATTCATACGCCAACTATTTCATGAGAGCACAGTATAAAACCAGAGGGAAAGACACTGTCATACAACAATGCCTGGAAATCTTTATCAAAAGTTTGCTGAAAATGAAAAAGTTTGCTGAAAAAAATGAATCAGCAGTTTTTACCAGTAACTTCTGCACTCTGCAACTGTCATTGGGAGTTTTCCAACAGGAGATAAACCACTTAGCGTGTCAGAGTGCAAACATATACCTAATTATTAGGGATTATGAGGGAAGCTCCCTATTGGCAATGATTTCTCATATGTTTTCACGCACTTTTTAAAAAAGACATACTTTTCTTTGCACTTTTCAAAATACCATATTCCCACTAAATATGCTGTTTTAAAGCACTTGGGATGAACAGTTATCAGAGAAATACCATCCCTGTTCCAACACAGCATGATCGTTCCCATGACTATTTAGTAAAGCACTTTAAGTTTTAGAAGTGCATCTTACTAATGCTTAACTAAGAATATAGACTGTTTACCAAATATGTTACTAGAGGCGGACAGGGTGAGGAAAAAATACGCTGAGCTAACATATCCCCAAAATACTTTCCAATTTTTGTCTTCTGATGATCAACTAGGTGGGCAACACAATAATAATTTCATTTTTAGTGTCCCTAACAACGGTCCTAACCATAAACTAATTTAAACGCGTTAACAGGCTCTCTGGTAATAAACCAGCTTTCTCTCTGTCATTTTAGCTTCAGGGATTTGGACAGAGGATGGAAAAAACCCACGAATCTCACTGATCTGTGGTGACGCTTTACATAACCAGACAAAAGCATCATTGTTCCTTGTTTTTAAACGCTTAGTTATAAAACCTCCTGGTTTTGAGCAAGGTTCACCCGCACCCCACCTCAGAGAGACGCCTGCCGAGGCACAACAAAGGCGTTAATTACACGGCCGTCATTTGGCGAAAGCCTTTTGGCAGCCCGGCGCTGCCCGCCGCCGCCGCCGCGCCGCTCGGTGGGTCGGTCACCTGCGGCGCGGCGCCGCCCGGCCCGGCCCTGCCGGCAGCGGGCAGGAAAACAGCGTGAAAACAAACGAGGTGACAGCGAAAACCGGCGCCGGTGACACCGGCGGACGCGCGGCTCCGCAGACTCCCCCCGAGCCACCCAACCGCCGCTGAAACCGTTTGAGAGCAGAGCGCCCGGACGGAATTCGGTTTAAAATTCACTAACGGCACGGACGGCGGCCTTCCCTCGAGCCGCTTAACGGCACAACCGTCAGGGATGTGTGTCACGGGCCCTTTCACCCCACACCCCCGCCGTTAATAACGGAGCAGCCCCGGGCCCTCCGCGCCGCCCAGGCAGGTGCCCCGGGGCTCGGCCACCGGAGAAAACGGCGGCACCGACGGGCCTGGCGCCTGCCCCACCGCCTTCCCCCAGGCAGCCTACGGACGCTCCGCCGCCGGAGGGGCCGAGCGAGGCGGCCACGACAGAGCCTGGCCCCGTTTCAGCGCAGCCCCCCTCCCGCCCCCTTCTCGGCTCTCGCACCGTCCTCCGGCCGGCGAAGGCCGCGCCAGCCCCTCACCCGGTCGCGCCGCCTCCCGCCGCCCCCCCCGCGGAGGAGCCCGAGGCCCCC
>VUYV01000090.1:3238172-3347186 GCA_008711295.1 Anarhynchus alexandrinus
CCCCCGCCGCCACCGCCCCGCCCCGCGCAGGCGCAGTGCGCCGCCGGTAGCCGCGCGCAGGCAGCACTTCAGGGCAGCCTGAGGTGGGGTGGGGGTGTGCGTGAAAATGGCGCCTGAGGGGAACCGCGGCCGGGCCAGCGCTTTGGCTAAAGGCGATTAGGTGAAACGGACACGTAACAGCCGTTGGTTTCACGCGTCCGGTGTTGCTGCTGCCCTGGGCTGCAGGGTGCGCCCCGTCGTGTGAGGTGCTGTGGCGGCCCTTTCTCCGAGGCCTGCGCCGCCGGATGGAGGGAGGCGGCCCCTCTCCGACCCAGTGGCCTCCGCTGCTCGGAGTAGAGCGCGTCCGCGGCCGTTACTCGGGGACGCGGAAGGGAAATCCCTGACAGGACAAATGGCTGCTCCTTTGCAAAGAGGGAAAGGGGTTATCCACGTACCCGTGTGCGCTTGGCCTTTCCTTCGTTCCGTAGAACGAAGGCGCCAAATGGGGCAAAGAACCCACCGAGAGCGCCACGCTCCCCAGGGGAAAAGCAAAAGCTATTTTCCTGCAATTACTAATGCTCGACGTATACATACATTTATACATCTGTATTTTGTCCAATGTAGTTAGTGCCAAGAAGCAGCTGATGTGGAGACCTGCAACCTCTGAGCAAAGATGTCTCTGGCTGATGAGTTTCAGAACAAAGGGAGATTAACTGTTAGGGATTGGAGTTATTTGCATACCTTCTATTGCATTTCCAGGCAAAAAAGGTTAAAAAGAGGACTGACGCGGTTTAGGAACTATCTGTAGTTCAGCGAAGCTTTAAATCAAGTTAACACTCTCGCAGCCCATGGGGGATTTGCATAATTTCCATAATGTGCAGCATGTTTTTTGCCTCCCGATAGAAGCCATCAGTTATGTAAGCAAATTGGTTGCATAATTATGCAGATGGGAAAATAAATTTAATTGATTCAACAGAAAAGTGTACTGTTCATTTCACCCGGGATTTCCTTTAACTCAGCGAGGAATAAACTAAACCGGGAGGGGTAATCGGCAGGTGACACTGCTAGATACCGGCTCCATTGCGTAGGGCACCCGTTTTCAAACAGAGCCAGAGGAACCCCTCCCCCCCCGAGCACAGGAATTAATATGTCCCTTTTCGTTAAAGGCCTCAATGCTTACTGCTTCTATGGGAGCCGTATTGTGGCTTTATCTGGTCTCGTTATTCCCTATCAGTTCCCAGGACGCATCCCACTGGCTCAGCAAGAGCGCCACAGACATTTCAGAATGGAAAGCTTGTTTTATACCAGATAAAATTAACATCTGAAGAAGTTTGTATTTTGACTACCTCTTGTTCACTACCAGGAGAATTTTAAGCATTGTGATAAAGTTGCTACAAGCAGCAACTGAGCCATTTTGTCCTTGGTCCTTTGTTTCTGTTCTGGTCCTCAGTCTACAGATGGTCAAAAAGTGGCATCAGTTTCTCCAGTCCCATCACACGCAATGGCACAGAAGCTCTGAGGCCAATAACGTCAGCATTAATTTTTGATACTGCTCATCATACTACTCATTTTAGAAAAGAGTTATGCAGAAGGTGTTAAGACTGGAAAATGTAGACCTGGGATTTGCCAACCTCCCCCCCACCCCCGCAAAGATGCAAGATGCATCTGGAGAATGTGAAAGGACAAAAATGCGAACCAGTAATTGCTCTTAATGCGGTTGTATTTTACTAAGCTGAGGAGCATGGCATTAAGATTTTGGTAATTAAAAGTTTGATTACTACACCAGGGACATTTAATTTTACTATTTCTCCTCACGTGAAACTCTCACTGACATCCATTTAGAATTCTTCAGCTAATTGAGCACAGCCCATAGGCCTCGCTGTAGCCTCCACTCGAGTCTGTAGTTAGAACTGGAAGCTGGCCATGTCCCCAGCTGGGAGTTTCAGCCCAATTTATTCATGAGCATTTGCTACGTTATGTGCTATGGCGTGGTGAAAAACTGCGTAGTCTGACTGATTTCACACATTCTTAACCTCCTCCTGCAGGGTATCATACTCTAGATTCTTGTAGTAGTTTCGAGATCCTAAACTCTCCACGTCTACTTTGCCATTTGCCTATCATCATGCATACCCGAGAATATTAATTACAGGGATCTGAACGGAATTAAATAGTTTAATGACAATACTGACTCACAGATATTTTGAATACTTCGTATAAAGAATAAAAAAACGTTTATTAACATCTTAACAACTCCTCCAAAATGATCCTCCCCAATTGTTCTTTATAAAACATTGCAAAACTATCCAGCTTCTCACGTCCGTCCCCAGATGTGGGGAAACTCTCAAAACTATCAATGCTTTGAAATAAAACAGTGGTAAGTCTGCCAAACAACATTATTCTGTTTTAGTTACAAAAAACTGTCCATCCCTAACACAAGTAATCTTTCCAAGAGCGTACCTTTTAATCAGTGAAAACTGAAGAAAGATGTTAACAAAGGGAATTTTTCATGCATCTAACAACATACTGAAGTAGCACAGCATTGTCTAGACTTAGCGACTGAGTGCAGCACAGGAAAGGTTTTTTGCATATTCTTCTGTCTCTTCTCTGCAAACAGGTAAGCATACATTTTATTTCCCATATGAAAAAATAAATATATCAAACAAGTTGCTTAATTTCAAACACAGTTCATTCAGGTACTAAGAAACAGTAACTTATGCCTGGGGAGAAGCAAAAATACAGATATTATCGACCAAGTGGCGGGCTCTGCAAAACTGCACTGTCTCTGTTATACTTAACTTTATTAACTTTATTCTTTGGAACATTTTGTCATCTTTCCAGGCTTGTTTTCATTCCACACTGGAGTTTTGTCCTGTTTAGCACATGGAATTTGTGTCACCAAAATGGTACTGAGAATGGTGCTCAAGAAACTTTTCTGGTGTTTTGATACACAACAAAATGACCAGATATGTACGGTATTTCAAGTGGCCCCAGACAGTACAAAAATGTGAAATACAGGACTAACAGTAAAGCTGTTTAAATTGCTTACTGGTTTATCGTGGTGACAGGGAGAAACACTCTATTGACAGAAACACCAGATGCACCTGTTGTAACAAAACTTCTGAGCAATGATGCAGGGAACTTGCTTTGCTTGTTAATATAAAACATGACTGAAATTGCATCCTATCAGCTGAAGATGATACTCAGGAGATGGAGCCAAAACATTGCACAAATTTTACACAGTTCCAAGTTAAGCTAGAAGGTCAATGATTAACCTCTGTCTGAAAAATAAAGCAACATTTGGATTTTTTTTTCTGGGGATGAGCTGAGTGAAAATTCAAGGTTGCTTATAAATGGAAAAAGTAATGCTGTTTATAGAACATCCCAAGCTTTGAAGCCACACAGATTACTAAGAGAATTTTGTCCTTCTGCGTCTCTCAAACACAGCATTAGCCACATCTGGTACCGCTTACAGAAATGTGGGATTTAACTGAGGTTCAGATAGCCTCTGTCTAATTCCAAGGAAGATTAAGCTACAAAGGATCTTACAAAAAGTAATTAGCAAAAATTACTTAAGTTTCTCACTGCCAGTTTTAGTTTGCTGACACCTTCCAAAATTGCTCTTGCCACTAATGCTGGAGTGGCTGGAAGAACATCAATTTAGATCCCTCATCTGAAACCTGATCACTTCTTACCCAGTCTTTCAGCTACTGGGAACAAAAGCAGCAGAATCCTACTGGATTTGACCAGTTGGATAGCCTTACAAAGGGCAGAGCCATCTTGGTGAATACCAAGGGGTAGAACCCAAAGTCTGTTTGAACTTATGCCAACTTTTCTTCAAGAGAAATTTTGAGGTAAGAGGCTTTTAAGAAGTACCATCTGAACATTAGTACTGAATCTAGCATTTTTTTAGAAGGAAAGCAGATGAGATCCCTACAGAAGTATGATACCCTGTGAAAACACAAGAGCCTCTATCCTTGCATTTTTCTGTGCAAGTGGCACAGGAGGAAGGCAGTGATCTTGGTGGTCATCAGATTCAATCCTCTCTCTTCCAGCAGCAACTCCCAGACAGACTGGATGAGCAGTGGTATCGAAAAGTGTCAGGACCTGACCCTGAAGAGGGTCAGGAATCTGACAACTGTCAATGAGATTAATGTCATGGACCTCAAGACCAGCGAGGAGTTTGGGGCAACTCCCCCAAACCAAAAAACACCGACACCCCTCCAAAACCCTCCACAACCATCCAGCGCTATCATGATGGCTTTCATGATTCAGAAGCACAAAGGACACCTGCAAGAATGCTGCTGGAACTGGAAAGAGACTCATACTGCCCCAAAGGAGGAAAAGATTTTTCAAACATTGAGGGCTTACATCACCATCTTGATCTCACTTATGATGGAATAGCCTTAAAAAACCCCCTGAACTTCTACACCCAAGAGCGCAGAAATTTTCAGCACAAAAAGCTCTAAAGGGGATGGAGAGCAGGACCAAAAGAGCTGTATTATCGGCATGTTTGTGAAGGTGGGGAGCTCAGGCTCAGTATCAACTTTGACAGAGGTCCCATTGATTTGCCACGAGAGCTTTTCGATATGAAATGCTTGGTCCTTCTTACTTAGGCTGTAAATCAGTAGATGAAGCATGACTTAAGCAAATTCATACTCCAAATCCGATTCAGGATTTGCAGGTGGAAAAAGGAAGAATTCCTGATAACCAGAAATGCTAGAAACAGCTTGCCTAGAAGCCTCCATCTCGTCATGCAGTTGGCAGAAACTAAAAAATGGGCAAAACCACTTCCCTCTAAGAGCACAATCAAGGGACAAAGCGAGTTTTCCTTTTCAGTGGAAGTATGCATATATATAAATGTGAAGCCGTATACAAGTTATTATGAAGACACAACCTTCAGCTGTGAGCAACTTGTGTAAACTCTCAGTTCTGTGAAGTAAGGTATCCTAAGTCAGGCATGTCTCAAGTGATTTTGAAGTTATTTTATTCTCAGTGCTTTTTACTGGGTTTTTGGAGTAAGGAAATTAAAATCTAAAGGGCACACAGATGGGACAATATCCTCACAAGATACTGTGAGGAAGACAAAAAGGAAACGTATTACTTCTGCAAACTACAAAGCAATGTGGAAAATGTACTCAAGAACAGTAGATACACTCAATCAATGCACTTACATACTATCACCTGCTGGCAGAAGAGCTAGATTCTCCATAAAAATGGAGAATGTAGATTCTGAGGCTGCCGCTTCCTCATTATCTAATCATGCCATTACAAAACATCTATGTAAGTCAATGTGACAGTCTATATAGTTAGAGCAAAAATTACTCTTTCTGTGCTACTACCTACATTATCATCAATGTAAGCATTTAAAAACACAACTTGAGTTTGAAGCCTTGCTGTAAATCAGTAAGGTATAGTCTGAACCCAGTGGGAACTGCCTTTATTAATTTGTATTATTTTCAACAATGATTGCTTTAACCTTTACAAACCAAAAGTCTTTACTGTTTAATGACTACCCAAACATCCAGACCTTCCCAGCCCACTTCATATTCTCCTGAAGCCATTTTAGAGCAGATGTAAGCTCCAAGCTGTAAACTTCTTCCATATTAACGTTCATTGTCATATGCTTAAGAAAAAGCTTTGGATCAGATACGCGAGCAGCCAGGATCAGTCTCTCCACTGCTGCTTGATAGTCACTGTTACTGTGAACAGTCTGATCTTCATATCTGTAAGTGAATTTTCACAAATGCAAAATTAGGTACCATACAGACCCTGCGTCACTTGCCTGATGCTTTATACTGGCAACAAAATTACAAAAACATTAAAATAATGTCTTGTGTTCACTTCACTTATAATAGATTATGTTAATTTCTAGACAAATTTTAGCTGATTATTCTGAAGAAATAAAAGGTTAGAAAATCTGTATTTTTAACATATTTTACAGTAATGAAAAGTAATAGGATTTAATGCCTGTGCAAAGTAGGTCTGCAATATTCACAGCACATTTCATGAAGAAATGTTTGACTCTGGGCTGGAAAACTCAGTAAAGAAACGTAAACCATTTTATGAACTGGATATAGCAAGAATTCATGTACATGCTTGAATCCAAAAGGATTACTCATTTTTGGCATGTAATCACTTTTGGAATAAGGATGGGCCTCAGTGACATGCCTATGTTTTTGTAAGAGCAGAATTTACTCTTTAAGCAAACAGGCAGAGGTGCAATAGCATACACATGAAAACAAGAGATAAAAAACTTCTCATTTATCAAAAGAACAAAATTAAGAGATTTATTCCTTGGGAAGGGTAGAGGGGAAGCAAGACAGAGGACTCAAGTTTGAGATGCCCCTGTTCATCCTTCTTAACAAATGTAGCTTTTCTATTCAGTTTCACATTTTGATGCTGAGCCAGTCAATCTCAAAGAAAATGGGGTCTTGAAAAATGAATTATAGGTATAAACTAGTGACAGAGATTGGTGGTTTATGGACAAAAGGAAAAAGCAAAAATCCACATTTTTATCTCAAGGTATTAAGTCTCACAGAAAGGGGGAAAAAATGTAGCAAATTTAATATTGAGATATCCCCTATAAAGAGAATCAAGTAAAATGGCTTCATGCGCTTTCCAAAAAACAGCCAAGAAACGTTAGAGTTGCTTTTTGAAAGGAGTGACATTTTGACTGTGCCCTTCTACTCCACTGCTTAACCACAACACAAGAATCGATACACCAAGACATCAAGCTATCCTGTCTGTGAAAATAAGATATAGCTCGATATCCTGGTATATTGGTAGACACATTCAGTTAGAGAACACAGGCCAGTATCACTCTGGAACAATTACTTTTCTGCTACATACATGTAAAAAAAAAAACACAAAAAAACCCACCCCAAACATTTACTGTTGTATAACCAGTTTAGAAACAGGGATTAAAAGCAAGTTTAAAACCAAACATTCTCTTTCCCAGCCAATGGAAAATAAGATCTCTCATTAATTACATGATCACACGGATAAATATAATCAAAATGGTACATAATTGATAACAAACCTTTTCAGTATTATTTGAAGAGTCTTACTAGTAGCCATTGGACTTTGAATATCACTGGCATTTGAAACAAGAAATATTTCAATGGCCAACAGCATCTCAACCTCAGACAGGTAAGACGGAATTGTCAAACGTTTGTGATGTAAATTTCCCTGCAGTGGTGGGTAGCAACCCAATGCTAAAGCACCTGAGAGTAAATGCAGAAATGTAAGGGATTAGGATTACCAATACTGAACATAGTTCTGTCTTCTTCGGTATGTGGCTAAGAATGTGGACACCCTCTGCCCCCTCAACTTTTAATGGATTTTATTATCTCACTTGTGAAATGGCCTGATTTGAAAACACAGCAATCAGTACTCACTCATAATATTCACTGTTGTAAAATGTTATTTTTATCAATGAATATTATCAGAGATGATTAAAAAGCTCTGTCAGAAATCCAGGGACTTCAAATGTGTAATAATGCGAGTATAATTTAGGACAGGTCAGACAGAAGCTTTATTAACTATGATCACAGTGAGAGGACATTTGAACAGCGTCTTCCCCTTGGCTCTCCTGTCCTCAGCCAAGTGATCCCAGAGACCCAACGTATACAACATTCCAGGGGAAGAAAAAAAAAAAAAGTGAGGAGAAAAAAAAAAAAGAGGTGAGGAAACCCCATCTTTTCAATGTTAACAAAGACAAGTATCCATCCTGGGAAGGATGGACTCCTTAAGTAGCTTGCTAACTGCCACAATTCTACAGCAAATAACGTGACAATATGGAGAGATAGGTGGACCCTATATGAGTGCACATCCAGTATTATCTGAGCTCAGAAGTGGGGAGCTGAAGACAATCACAGACTGTTAGCTTTTAGTGGAAAGGAATTTTCTTTTAGTTAGAATAAACTTCTTAGCCAGAACTCTCAAATCTTATATCTTAATACTTTTACCACCACAGTTCTAAACAGAAGTAAAAAGAATTTGCTAATTCCCTAATTTGCCTCGATAAAAAAGTGATGATGATGCACTGTTTAACCATTTCAGGGTTCACATTGTTGAAATTCTGAAACTAAACGTAAAAAAATAATTTTATCATTACATCTATTTCATGCCAGGTAGCATGCACTGATTTGTATTTTCAACTGTCACTATTTCCCAATAAACATTTTGGTTACAAATAAATTCCTGATAGTGACACAGAAAGTACCATTTTCTTCTTACAAAGTACACTTTTACCCATTTCTCCCCAACACACTGAGCTGTTATGAACGTATGTTATCTAAAGAACATAAGGGAAAGATATTGTTTAAGAAGCAACTTACTTTTGTAATAGGTCCTAGCTTTAGACCACAAAGAACTTCTTCCCAAAGCTGTGATTAAGCCTCTAAGTAGAAATAAATCAATTGCTATGTTTTTTGAAAGCATGAAGTCTACTGCAGAAGATGATACCCCAAGGTTCTTGCTCTCAAAACAGGCATTTATGAGCTTGTTAAAAAGGCAGCTGTACTGAGAAACATCTACAGTATCTGCAATGAAATGAAGAATATTAACTACTGAATTAAGTCAAATGCAAGTCTAATTGAAGAATCGCTTCTCAATCAGTACCTAAAATCAGGACTCTTGCTTCTAGCAGCAAAATGGAACAAGGTTGAGATCACTTATGATAATGCTTTATTCATCAAAAGTCTTTTCATACAATTAGTTCATTCACATTGTGAAAGAGAAGTGTTAAGGTCCAATAATTTGCTGCCAAAAGCAACAGGATCAGATAAAAATATATTCACTTGCCCAAGCCTATAAATACAATCTTCACCTGATGTCTCAGACTTAAAATTTGCACCAATAAAATTCACCTTGGTGCTTCAAGTTGTGCTTCTACTTTTACTCTGAACTGTCCACTTCCACTCAACTGTCCCCTTCTTGGCAGGACTGAGCAGCCTTTATCCACCTCATGCCTCAAAGGACTAGATCCTTTTAGGATTCTCTAAGTAGATGGTCTTACAACTAAGCTCTCCTAACATACCTGAAAGCAAATACTGGCAATAGGGCTGAGACCTACCTACACACTGCAATGAGCTGAGGTTTCTTCAGTGGAGCCTAGGTAACTATGCACCTCATCTTGAAGTACACATTGAAAATTTGTCAAATGAATTAAGCCCAAAAGAGCACTCGGTTCTTAACATGGTATGTAAAAGAAGCCTAGGTTAGCTAGCTCAGTTATAGAAAAAAACAATGCATTCATCTGAAGTGAAGATAAAATGAATCGCCCCAACGATATCCCTATTTTATCTTATTGTATAGACTGTTTATGATCTTTAAAAATCTCGTGGGTCTTTCCTGTTGCCCTGTGTAACAGCCAATTGGAAAAAGAGGACACGTGTATAAACTGTGTGTATGCATGTACATGCATGTGTGGATGTGCAGCAACAGCTGCAGAGTACAATACATATTTTAACTGACCCTACACTCTTCGGGAAAAAAAAAAAAAAAAGGGCTTGTCTAAGACCATCTTACTTCTTCAAAAATTTTAGCTGTAAAAGAACCAAAAAGAATAGTACAGAATCATGCATTACATTTTTAGCTCTTAGCACAGTACCTTTTTCTTTACTTACCAGCATGATTTTGAAAACCTGGTAAATTCTGCAGAACTTCAAATGCCTGCCTGTATAAACTCTTCCCCAAGTATTTGTCCACTAGTGTACATAACAGATTATGTCGATTGAGGATGTCCATTGTATCACAGGGCCACAATGGTGCATTTGTGGTCCACTCTGACTCTGTGGCAAACAACAGTGCTGTGTTATTGCTATGAACTGAAACTGCTGGACGCTGAGACTTTTGGCCATTAAGAATATACTGTAAACTGTAGCAGAAAACAAATCTCAGAATTTCACAGAAAATGCAGTTCTAGTTACTAACAATTTGTTCCTCATCACCAATACTTCTCAGATGTATTCTCTGAACTTTTATATTGTAAATAACCCCTTTTATTAAATGTTATGGTAGTAAATGGACTGTCAGTGGCATATATAAATATATGTGTATATAAATACGTGTATCTCTATGTACATATATAAAATTGAATAGCAAATTTTAGATCCTCAGTATTACTTTATAGAATACCTTCTAATACCTTCTATTCTTGTTATTCTGAATTTCTTCTCTTTTCAGCAGATCAGAATTCCAAAAAGCCAGTAATTATGCGTTATTTAGTTGCAGAAATATGGTACTATTCTAAAGCTATTTTACTAAATGTGGATACTGTGAGGGGTAAAGAAACTATGCATTGACCCAAGCCTGAAAATTTTTTGACACTGAATGTCACTTGGCCCAATTTACATGGGGCAGAGTCACTTTCTAAGCTGCACCCCTCCTTATTATGGTAGGCTTTTGAGTAGAATGGTGTTGATGGCAGACTACTGTGAAAACTTTTCTGAAAAAAAATCGGTATTGGTCATAATATTTCTTATACATATCACAAAGAGTACTAACCAGTAAGATGGATCACATTTTATTTTGTTGTCCCAGTGTTCTTAACTTTATTTAATAACATTGACCAGCTTGTAACTTTTATCTGAAATCTGTCATAGAAAGGGACTGTTCAAATTTAAACAAAACCTCAGTTTTTTATAAGACAAGCTTACCTCTCAATACCCATATGGCTCCATCCAAGCTTCCAGTTTTAAGGAAAATTTCTGCAGCTTTATTAACAATTTGACATCTTGATGCTAACCTCTCCGCACCTATAAGTCCTTTCAAGACTGTAAAATTTATCTGTATCTCATGCAATTTATCCAAAACCTTCTTTCCCTAGCATAAGAGGGATAAGGGAAAGGGGGAAGGTCAGAGAAGGGAATGGTATCAGTGAAGACAGCATATATATACACAAAATACAGCAGATTTAATTTGGTGATACAGATGTATAGGCATCAGTTTAGTTATCCAAACTGAGTTGGGGAAAACCAAAGTATAGTAAAATTTCTAATGAATAGTAAGGTTTTTTTGACTGTGTAGGCAAAAAAAACCCCACGAACTCATTGTTGAACAGTTCCCAGCACACTGTTCCACATAACATTATTTCTACTACATAATGTTCCTATACAGTATTTTTAATCTACTTTGTAATTAATTTGTATTTGCTTACTTCAGTATATTAATATTTTTACTCTTTTGATTCCATTCAGTATCACACAACCTATAACATTCTAAAAAGATGATACAGAGAGTTTTCATTTTGCAGTGGAAGCATAATTGTTAAACTGAAATAATTACTCCAGCATAAGCCGAAGAAAACACTGATAGTTGTATCAGGACAATAAACTGGAAAAAGTTGGACCTATCTGGCCAACAGTATAACAACCAACAACTTTATCATCCTATTCCAGGTTGATATTTAGACTGGTTTCCAACAGAAGCTTCCTCTTAACAACTTTTTGGTTGCCCTTTTCAGTCAAAGATGGAAGAAAGGCAGCAGTCTCAAATATAATTAAGATCTGACCAGTCTAAAAAAAGATGATGATTGAGTCAAGGTGGGATATCAAATTAACATCCCCAGCAAAGCAAGAACGGGCCGGATTCAGCACTTGTCCTGTCTGGCTGCACCTTGCTGGTCAAGCAACACGAATCAAACTCCAAACTAAACATGTTTCAGCTCTTGCTTAGTAGGTACATCGATGAGGAGATGGCTTACTAAAAGTCGTGGTCATGTGCGTGCATGCATTGTGGTGGCAGAATGAGGGCTGTGGAGGTAGAGGGAAAGGGAGGTTTAGGAGAACAGAGAAGTTGACAGAAAATGAAACTTACTTATTATGAAGCTCATTTTTTTGAAAATCCTTTATGCATATGCACATACATACTGTGGACTGCCATATGCTCAAAACTGGAGACTTTTGAAGGCCTACAGGTACCTGCAATGGTTTATCTCAGCATAACCCATAGAAGAATACTAACTACATCATTGCAGTTAACATTTAAGGTGTAAAGAACCCATCCAACTGCAGCTGTATGTGGTTGAAGGGGAAAAAACACATACCAGAAAGACTCAGGTGAAACTTTGACAGCAAAATAGAAACTTGAAATCTAAGTGCAAACCAGAAACAAAATGCATCTATTCCATCCTTCTAGCAAAAAGGGCCACTAAGAAGTGGGTCTTTATAGAAAAATGAAAAGCATGCAGCTATAAGTACAAATGATCTATAAAGGAAAGGCACCCAATTAAAATGCAGTTGTGGAACAAGATCCTTAATTGTACAAGAACCTCTGACCAATCCTCTGAAGTAATAAAAAGTTGGGTAAAAACAAACCACAGCAAAGTCCTTCAAGATAGGAAATAGTTGAAATAGGAAGTGGATGAAATAGTGGCCAAGGGAGCATTAATGTTGCAGGATCCTCTACAAGTAAATATCCAAAAAGTAGTCTAGTGTTGCTTGAAGAGCTGTCTCCATGGAAGACCTATTCACGTTTCAAATCTACATATTTTTTCAAAGTACAACTGCTTTATGAACTTTCCTTAGCTCTTACAAAGAATACTCTCTTCAGTACCAAGGAGCACATATATTTTACCCCTGAGAGCCACCAAGCATCAAAGCTATGTAATAGAGAAGTTTGATGTTTGTGAAGGGAAAGTGATCTGAAAAGCACATCTAGAGCTTTAGGCAGTCCAACATATTCATAAAATGGCATAGGGCATGTCCTAAAGCCAAAATTACTTTGGGCACAGCGGGAAGAACAAATCCATCACTATCTTATTTTCTGGACCACTTTTTGAAAGAAACAAGACATGGGATCAAGCAGATACTAGCCTATAACCACAGGATTAGGGACTTATCCGATATGTACAATGGAGTGAAACTGGTTGGAGGGAGGTAGGAATGACCATTCTAGTTCATCCCTGAAGCAGAGATCAATTTGGTATCTGCCAGTCCTGATAAAAATAATTCAGAGCACAACCTCATTCACGCTCCCGTATGGTGAACACAGGTTGTCTACAAGGCTATTTGAGGTGGGCAGTCTGTTGAGATGTGAGTTTGATACGTAACAACATTCTCAAAGAAGCAATGATCTTTTGCTTTAGACATGAAAAAAATCATAGTATCCTAAGAACTGTCCACTTTTAGTAACTCCTGTTATACAAGAGAAACACTACACATGCTTTTGACACCTTGCACTTCTGAAATTAGGACATGAAGATGAACTTGCTTGAAATATCAGAGGTCCTGCAACCCAAATATCAGGATCTCCCTTAAGATGCATCTGGAAAACAGCTAAAATGTATGAAAGCATTTCCCTACAAACATGGAACATATGCAGCCTCTGCTGAAGAAGACAGCCAAAACCCAAGCCAAACTAATCTCTTTGATGGGCATGTGAACACTGACCACTCCTCAATGCCAAAAATTTAGACTATTTCTACTATAGCCAGGAATATCTTAACTATTCTAACTGCTGAGTTTTGTGGAACAGAATGCTTAAAAAAGTTCTCGTGCAGTACTACAAAAGTGCTAATGCAAAGACCCTCTCTCCTTCCTTTTACTCCTAAACAGTACCACATTGTGCTGCAGCTTGATAGGGACCTGCTAAAGACCATTCAACTCAACAAGCTGATGCTGCAAAATTAATGATTCATCCAAATGGGTGTAGTGCCTCTAGACTAAGCACCTCCATCAAATATCTCCTGGGACTTGGGTTAACCCTGGAAACAGACTGAGCAGTGCAGAGGTTGTACACAACAGAATTCCTGAAGGTCAACCCCTAGAGACATTTTAATCCTTTGGTGCAAACTAGAAAGCGTTCCTTGATGATAAGTCACAAAAAAAACCCCAAAACCAACCCAAGAGACAGAAGGGGACAAGGAGGGTGTTTACTTTTTTTCCCATAAAAATACATGCTGGAAATCATCTTGTATAGGATGAGAACATCCCAGTACAGCATAACTATTAGCTGTAAGGATCAGGCCCATTGACTCAAGGTAAGTTCAGAATGTGATCACTGACCAAAATACACTCCAAAATCATTGGTGGTTTATATTATTTCTTATGTTGTCACTGGACATGTTGCATTGTATATGAGATCCAGCTTAGTATACCCTGCTTCCTTCCAGGAAGAAAAAGATGAATTTAACATTGAAATGGATCTTGCTGCAGTGAACTTACGATTAGTACTGCATGAGGCCTAAACAGTGTAAAACATCCAGTGAAAGGTTTAGTCTCTTAACCCTGGCCCTTTGTAATATCTGTCAGCAAAGAAAGGATTGTAAAGGGTATTTCTTTGCGAGGTCCATATCTTTCCAAGATTCACAGAACTTAGAACCCTATATTCAATGGAAGAAAAGCACTTCTAGTGATGTTCTGGGGAATGAGCGGTTCACCAAGTGCAGTATAGCACTTGCTATGTATATATATATATATATGCAGTATAGCCTTGCTATGCTTCTCTTCCATCTCCCTGGCCTTACCCATTCCATTTGAGGTCAGGTTCAGAAGCATCAGTGCAGGAAACGGCCCACTCAAACTTCTGTAAATATTGCTTGAGTTGGGAGGTCTCAGAATACAGCAGTATTGCCAGACGGAAGAAAGTGCCATTTCTGGGAAACAATCCCATCAGCACGTCGCCCCACAATCTCACGAAGACCTGTCTCCTAATCCAGATACAGCTTAGCTCAGAAAAGTGGAAACTTGAACCTGAACAGTCAAGATTCTAGGTTGCAAGACAAAGTTATGATGGGCTCCATAGAAGACTACTATGGACAATTAAGACTACTGGATGATTAAGAAGTACTAAGATGGTTGGGAGGCAGGTGGCACATCCAGCCATTCAACTAGAGAAACACAGTTTAGTATCTAGAAAAGAAACGACTCATTCTTTTTCTTCCAGTCAGGTTCCTATAGTCCAGTATACCTTTATCCACTGCAGTACTTTGTGATAAGAATACATTACACTTATCCCAATCCTTCCAATGAAAATTCTGTCTGCTTCATTATGTTGTGAATTTTTTATTACTGGAAAGAAAAAAAAAAGTATTTTTTATTTTACATGTAAATGCATTTTAAAAGAAATTACACACTTGAAAAACATAGCCATTATGAAAATATTAAGTGTACTTTCTGAAATATTTGCCATTGAAAGTAGTAACTTCTTAAGTCTTAACACCACAAGTAGGGTAAGTAACTACAGTTTATTCAGACACTATTTCATAGTAGTCTAATTCATCCATAGGATGCTTGGACATGTAATGATGTAATTTAGTAACATCATTATTTGTAAAGTAAGCTTTGCATTTTCTGTCACCATGAAGAAATGTTGGCAATTACTGAACTGAGTAATTACAAGTTTTTCCAACCATATTATACAACCCCTTGGGAAGCACTGTTGGTATTCTAGAGCAGCAGTCTCCAAAGTGGGGTGTGAGCACAACAATCCATTCAGGTGTGGGAAGAAAATATTTTTTTGTGCCATTAAAAAATAAGAATAAATAAACTAAACTATTTTTAAAAGTAGTTTTTACTTCACCTTTATCTCATATTTTAAATTCCTATTATTGTGTATGTTGTATGTTTTATAATGCACTTAATATATCAGTGCAGCAGTACATGTATATAAATTACAAATAAATAAATAAATAAATAGTGGGTGAATGCTCAAAAATTTTTTACTGATAGAGCTGCCTATAAGTTTGGAGACCACTGCTCTAGGGAAGACAGACTAAGTTCCAAGCCCCACCAAATTCTTCCGTCTGTGTCACAACTGGAAGCTGTGATAGCTGTTTTATAATATGAAAGTCTGTGGTCAGAAAGCTCATGTCACACATCTTGAATAAATATTCATCATGTTTTAGTAGTTAATACAGGTTGAAAAAGATATGAGTCATCCGTTATAAAACGCTTTAATATCCCACTGACACTTCACTGAGTGTCAGTCCCCTGCAAACTTATTAGGAAGAATGATACAGGTATGTAAATGAAGGGGCAAAGGGAGGAAAGGGGTAAAAAAACCTGCCAGAACTATTAAAAAAAGTAGAAGGTCTTTTGTGGGCCCAGCCCTTGCAGAAATTCTTTAGAGTGTGAAATAATTCTGAAAATTCAAATTACAAAAAAAAAAGTACAAATTATATACATGATGTAACCCTGTTCAATGCATTTTGAAATACACAAATATATATAGCTGTATTTACAGCTCTAAAGTTTATTTATGCTATTAAGAGCGTGACACTTCACACTACAATACTTAATATGTTTGCCTTTGTCCTGAGAATAGGACATTCTTATTAAAAGACCATCAGTTTTGGTTTCTCTCCTGATTTCACAAAGCTCAAATATTCTTCTTTCAGAACTTCCTTTGACTTTAAGCACAAGCACTGTGGATTTTACTTCCACTAGAAAATGGCTTCTATTGAGCATTTTAGCTGATTGTATTTGCACCTCAAGAATTTCTGAATATTGTAACATGTAAAATTAACTAATTTTCAGAAAACAGTATACAAATTTGGTTTTTTGCCTCTTTTAAAAACTCTACAAAGAACAGGGATGAATGAAATGGATTTACTGCATCTTAATTTTACCTGCATCAGCAAAATCACAAAAAGGAACTCCTGGTCTGTCTATCTCAGAATCTCTGGTTAGTGTTTCAGCAATACATAAAGACAATTTCTGAAGATCATGAAAACGTTCACATCCAGTTCTTGCATTAACATACAAAGCTCCCAGCTTGGTCCAATCACTTTTTTCCTTGCAATGCTGTGCAGAAGGCAAGACATAAATATAAGCGAACCTGCTTCCAGAATACCAAACAGGAAATATACTGAAATTCGAGAGATACAACTGGGATAGACTTAAAGCAGAAAAAAGACACAGATGAAATGCTACTGCCAAGAACTCCATGTTCAGTATAGCATAGTTAGATGTTGCCTAACTTGCATGGACTGCTAATCACTTTTGTCCCTCAAGAAATTAAAATCCTTTTTCCATTTATGTCATGACTCCAACTGGGGAAGCTCGTAACTTATTCATCCTATTTAAGTACTGGCATTCATCCAGTATTTTACTGTCTTTTTTTTTTTTTCACATGATGCATGCCAAATTGATGGTTATTTTCTTATGAATTAGTCTTTTGCTTGCAAGATCACTTGATGACTTTGGTGTTAAAGGAGTAAAAAATCAGTCCTGTTTTTTCCCTTCTTAAATTTTGGTCTCAGGATCTGTGCAGTAAGTGCGATAATACATAAACTATATTATAACTGTGCATAATAAGTAATGTGCCCTTGAATGTGAAAGATGCAAATGTCCAATTACAGAATTTAATAGTATTTTCTTATTCTTTAAGATACCTGCTTAGTGTTGCCAATTAAAGCCTCTGTGCCTTTTTATGCTAGTTTTGAATTTTATCTGCTAAATAATATATTAAATAATTTTTTGGTGAGGAATGATGGACAAGTACCAATTACAAGCACAACAAATATAAGGCATAGGAAATAATTGCTTAAAATTATAAAATCTTTGAATTGGATGCAAAACCAAGATAAAAGCTACAAGTATGTGAATTACAATACTGACATCACAGAAAAACCAAAGACACTTTTCCCCTGCAAGTTAATCTTCCCAAACATGGCTTTGCATAAAAATATTTTATCATAATCTCAATATACTTAACAGTAAAGCCCACTAATTTTAAATGATGTCGAAATTGCTATTTCTTGTAGGTTTAAAAGAAGTAATGGTTTAAGTATTCCAACAGGCTTGAAGAATGCGCATACTGTACCTGAATTTCAGCCACTGCCAAGTTGAAGTCAAAAAGCCAGTTCTTTTCAAAATGTCTTTCCTGAAATCTTCCAGAAGAAAAAAAAATATTAACACTTAATTTTAACACATCCTATTGAACTAAACTATGCACTAGCAGAAGGTGATCAACAAATTATTATATAGGAACTAAAAACTGATGAGATTTTTGACCCCATTTACTACACACTATGCAAACTGGACACTGAAAACAGACATTTACAATCGTGCCAAAGGAAGTCAGTACATGTATTAAGCAAATAATTGAGCAGGACTATTTTCACAGAAAATATTCCCTTGTCTCTGTAGAAATGTAACTGAAAAGGTATGAACGAGACTTGCAATCCGTTAAGTAAATGCAGAACTGTACTGTATACATTCCTGACATAAAAAAAAATTAATTACATGAAAGAAAGTGCTACTCAGCTTCAAACACCTAGGAGCATAATACTTTATTCTGATGCTGCCACTGAAACAATGGCTACATCTACACCCAGTGTGATGGTATCACGTAGAGATACATAACCTACACATGAATGAGCTAACACATGTAGTTCAAGTAGCACAGCTGCTCGGTCTTCATAGATTCAGACTGTTTCTCAGTTTGTGCTGAAAATACATACATACTGAGGCAACATGGAAGGGGTCATTCCTTTGTGAACCAGATTCCTGATCTGGAAAGTGATAAATATTACCTCCAACATGTGTGGTAAGTTGCGCTGGGAAAACACCGAGATCTATGGCTGAAAGGTACTCTATGGGAAAAGTATGAACGGCAGCAAATAATTTCTACAGTGGTTTCACTTGAAACAGTGATGGCTTGTTTTCACACAGTAGATGCTGCATATTTGGTTTCCTCTAAGAATCAAAGGCTTCTCAGCTTGTGTGTGCATGTATGATGCAGGTGATACCAAAAAAAGCATCACAATCTTGTGCAAGAGATGGGCAGACATCAACAGTTTTGAAACAGATTTGGGCTGTGATTTCATGTTTTGCCCAGCATCATCCAGCACTACTTAAAAAATGACCCTCCTCTCTAGTTGTGTTGGCACAAGTGTTTATGCAGTTGCACAGCAAATGAAACTAGAAAACTAATTCCGATTACAACTAATCCTCTTATTGCCTAGACATGTTTTTTATTGCAGAAGTACTGTTTGCTTATGCAGGCCTAAATGATATTTTAAACCATGGTGTTTCTAATTGGACTACAGTTATATAAACTTGTAGCACAGTTGGGAACAGATTGTATAATGATGATCAATAAGGAAAAAACTAGAACCTAAGAAAACAAAATCTAAGTTTTGACTTAACAATCGTTGATCTTTGAAGCACAGTCGACTGACAGCACTTTAAAATACAATTAGGCATGATATGATAGTATTTTCATCCAAAACACTAAATATGCATTTTCTAATTGCCTTTTAAAGTTTTTACATAAATTTATAAAAATAGAACCTGAAGCAGGAACTAGATAGACATAATTATAAAATAGCTCTTTAAAGACATACCTGGATTTTATGTTCAAAACAGTATTTATTTCCTGACTAGAAACCTGCAGTTGGTGAAGAAACTTAATAATATAGTCAAAATGTTCAAACTCAAGGAACATACCAGCATCAGTGAGCTGTAATATCAAACAGGGAAGACAAAAGTAAGCATACAAAAAATTGTGATCGCTTACATATTTCCAGAAGCAAGTGGTGAACAACAGTGGGAAAAACACGTCACAATGAATCTCAGTCAAAAAATAAGGGATAAGTGGAAACCTGTACCACAAATTCAGCAAGTCACAATATAACTTTTTAAAAATAGTACTGAAATAATATTAAAGTGGTATGTTTGAGTTTTAAAACAGGCAAGGTATTTCAGAAATTCCAACAAGTAGCAGTAGTACAATCAAACTCATACCTTACAAAAGGTACCGATTAACGCAGGCACAGCGTCTCTTATATTCAAAGAAGCCACATGCTCAAAGACTTTCAGAAGAACATCTACAGCTGGCTAATTTAGACAGAAAAGCACAATCAGTTTTGCAACTCTGTTCAATTAGACAGATTAAGAGTTTTTATAATAGTAAGTTTTGAATTGCTCTTTTTTCCCCCCAAGATTTGAGTACCAGAGTAAAACCAAACTTACTAGTACAAATGGCATAGTACTCAAAAAAACTAAGAAACTATGATCAAAGATTTTAAAAATATTATAAAGTCACCTACCAGTGTATTGATTTGTACAGTTACATTCAATATCTGAAATACTTCCCGCAACAAACACTTCTCGAGCAAAGAAATCAGAAGATCATTCAGCACTTGAAAAGCAAAATCCACACCAGGAGTAACTTCTCTGTAGTATTTCACAAATATTTGGACTGAAAAAGCAATTATATTAATTTCACTTTGGGGTAACTGATGCTAATTATTTAGACAAGTTATTTCCTTAAATTTTAAATGCAGTATAACAACCCTTAATTATCCAGAACATTATGGGACAGGGATATGGAGAAAAATGGCTGAAAGGACTCAGTTTGAATACAGTGTTAACCTTACTAGACCCAGACTGACTATTCTGAAATATCTCATGTCATTGAGCTGAACACCACAAGCCCCATAGGTTTCAAGAAAGTTTAGATGATTTGGTGCAGCACAAGAAAAATGCACAAAACCAGGTTAGATTTGGTAAGCGCATCAAGGTAGTACAGCCTTTCCAGACATGAAGCTCTAGGAAGTGAAATGGAGTGTTATCATGATGGATGGTCTTACAACCTGTTCCAGTGCTAGCCTCGATAGACATGTACTGTAGCCTGCTGGTACCCAGTGTTATCTGTATTACAATGCTCAGTATTTCAGCACGGGAACATGACTACACAGGGTGCAACCGGATCCCACGTTCACATTGTGCTACACTCTAAAAACCTTTCAAAAACTGAATACTGCTCAGGACAGGTACAAAAAGAATAATTGTCCAGAGCTCCTCCTAACAGAACTCAAAAACTCAGATGGATCTGAATCAACTACAGTCCCTAAAAAGCATTTTTCATAATTGTTTGCATATATGGTAATGTGAAAGGACTAACCTAAAGCTGTTTGGGTGCTGTAACAGCACTTCATTTCAAGAGCTTAATTCTAAAGTTTTTGGATTTGTGATGTTTGGCGAGGGTGTTCAAAAGTGCTTTAACAAAATTTTGGTTCTGTTATACCTCCCCCCTGCCCCAGTTACTCATTTCTACTCTCAAATCTAGTTCCATTCAGGCTAAGTTCATTTTCCGTGGAAGTAAGATTTATAACAACCTCCCGAGATAATTGCATATCTAAATACCCAGCCTCAATGGGAAGCTGGAACATAAAAACTCATGGATTGGATGTATTCCTTTGAAATCAGAACTTCTAAATACCCAGCCTCAATGGGAAACTGGAACATAAAAACTCATGGATTGGATGTATTCCTTCGAAATGAGAACTTATTTACTGTTGAAGTAGCATTCATTTCTCTCCTGACAGCCTATTTAATTTGCTTTAAAGAAGCTAAGTATCTAAAATACACCAAAAGCTACTACTGTATCGTACCTGCACGTTTTAGAAGGCCTGACTCTTTGATACTAATGTATGTCCTAAGTATTGCCATGCAAATCTAGAAAAAGAGAAAACATCCATAGTGAAATGTTACCTCAGTTTATGTCAACCAAAAGAACTATCCCCAAACATGAGTTCTATAAGGAAAAGAGCTTTACATTGCTTCTATTTAATCCATACATACTGACAAATGGTATAAGAAGCTAATTGGGACCGTAGGCAAAGGCACTGTGAAAAGGAGAGCAAATCAAATATAAACATAATGTAGATGAAATGTTTGGGAAAGGAGCTGCTGGGACCAGAACTGCAGGCATGTGTGTGTATAAACTCATACAAAACAAAAAAGAATTTGAAAACAGTTACTTCAGAATTAGTATAAATGTGGCAGACTGTAAACAAAGGGAAGTAAAACAGTGAACGTGAAAACATGA
The DNA here is from genome assembly GCA_008711295.1 of Anarhynchus alexandrinus. NCBI lineage: Eukaryota > Metazoa > Chordata > Aves > Charadriiformes > Charadriidae > Anarhynchus > Anarhynchus alexandrinus. Next base: position 3,259,935 of record VUYV01000090.1, read on the forward strand.
TAAATAAAAATTATAGGAATGTACCAACTAAGGAGTCAAAAAAATCATCTAGAAATGAAATTGGTAGCGCTGATTGTCACACAGAATCACTCGTAAGGACATAGAAGAAAAAACTCAGAACTAACTCCATTTCACCCCAGGCCCACTTGATTAAAAAAAAAATAAAATCCACACCTAGGTATTTTAATATGTTATTTGGCATTGGAACATTCTTATCTTAATATCTTAAGGTGTCAGCTTTGTGATACTTACACATTTTGCTCCATCTCTGCACATGAAGGAATAAAGACTATTGAGATTAAATCTTAGAATCCCAAGTTAGGAAAAAAACCACCCACCATTTCAGATACCCCTTCTCACTTCTGGAACATTTACTGTCTTTCTGCACACAATGTAAATGGGTCATATTTAATACTATTTTGTGAAATAATGAAAGATCCAGAGACAGAAAATGCCCTAAATTAGCAGTCATATTATTACAGAATTGAGACAAATTTATTTTTACATGCAACTTTAAAATTAGACAGGATCCACTCATGAAGTTTGTTATACAGCAAATGAATTATCATCAAAGCAGAAGACACTGGCTTGTGGCCAAGACATCTTTCTTTTTTTAAAACCATTAACCTGTTCAGATCATCAAGTCAAAGATGACAAAAAATGTACATGTAAGTATGTTGAATATAAATAAAGCTTATTGTTTTTATTTTGAAACACTGTGATAATGTTGTTTAACAATAGTCTAAGACAGACCTTTCAGAAAATCATGTAGAATCTTTGATCATTAATATACATGCAGTGTCACTTGGCAAAGCATTAATTCATATAATCCAAATCTACAATCCCAGGTGGCTGAGGGCATTTCCAAAACAAACTTTAGCACATGCTTACAGTATGTAAATGAGTTTGCTTTCTTTTGGAATCTGTTTTCCTCCTTCTTTGGACTGATTCCCAAAAAAAGCCAAGATTGCATCTGGAGCGCTGACTGTTCCAAGTATTAGTGAAATTGCTTGGAAAATCCAGTTGTAGTAGTATTTAATCATGGAACATTACATTACTTTCATAAAAGAAATTAAATGTGTTATTCATTTACAGCTTCTAGGAGGCTTCAACTGATTGAGTTGTTTCACTTTTAAAAGGTGTAACTGAACCTACAGACCATGTAGAAACGTGAGAATCTCTAAATTTTGAGTTAACCTTAATAGATCTTGAATAAAGGTACATGAAAGAGACAATTCCCGTTTTCAAAAGGTAGCATAGATCACACTATTCTGTCACCTATTAGTTGATTCCACAACTCATTTAACACGACAATTTAATAAAAATTGTAACAAAGGGATGCGTATCTTATACAAACAACCAACTGCCCAGTAAAACACAGTTCTACTACAGTAACACAGAGGTGCTTAAATCAGAAGAACACCACCAGAATTTACAAAATCCTTCAGTATCTCCCAGTCAGTGTGCACTCTGATGTTTAGGAAGGGAGAAAACCCCACACTGCAGCCTTTCACTCAGTGAGATCAAAACCAGGACCCTTTTTACAAGACCCTTTTTACGAACCCCGTGGCATCCTTGAATGTTTGTGAATCCCATGGCCATCCATATCAAATGTGGTTGAGACTGACAAACAGGTTCAAAAATTATTTAAAGGCGGTTAAAGACAGTAATAAAAGAACAGTGCAACTTTAAGTCTCACTTCTTTAGGAAGCCAGATTAAAAAAAAAAACACAACACAAAACCACAACAGAAGCATACACCCAAGGCACTGAAGTTGCAAGATGACATTAATGAACACAGGAATCTTCCTATTTTATATCTGTTTGTTTTCAGTTAGAGGTTCATAGGATCAACAAAAAAAGAGAGTAACAAGTCACAAAAAGTAAACATCTCTTTAGTGGATACGAGTCCAAAAAAGTTAATGAGTAAGGTGCACAAAGCTAAAATAAAATTAGACAGAGAAATACAGTTTCCATAAAGACATGTTTTCGAACCCCTTATTTAACTGTGCAATTATCTGTGCTACAGTCTGGAGTGTCATTCAAGCCAAACTGAATTTCCTGTAATTTCAATTTATGCCCACTGTCTCTTGTCCTTTCACTGGGCACCACTGAGANTTTGCCCAATACAAAAGAAATTTTACTGTTTGAAATTAAAATTGCCTTTTAAAAAAAATAAAAGCTGGTAACTTGTAGAACTTGCTGAGCTCAAGAGTATGCCAATTTTCAAAACATATGATGTTTTTATGAATTAAATCACTCTGTGTTCTGTGATCAACCACAACTGTGAAGAGTGTTAAATCCTAGTAAGTTATGCCTTAAAGCATCAACCAGTTACTTAACGAAAAGGAAGGAATATCTATTATGGGGAAAGGTATTTCTCTTCAAAAATTTTGGTAACGAACATCACTGGAAACATAGTACTAAGCAAATAGACTACCAGCCTGCGTAACAGTTCCTAAAGAGATTTATTTCCCCTGTATTTGACTAGATTACTTTGTTGCTGCTTTACCTGTCTTCCATTTATGTACTTTGGTGCCACCATGAGGTGCTTAGCCTATTATCATTTTTAAATGGACAGTTCTAAATAAATAAATAAATACACAAGCAAACAAAACCCGAAGTATACTTCCAGATTACCAAGAAAGTTAGGCTAGGTTTGGTGGGCAGAACAGTAAGTGTGCTGGAGTGCTGCACCACAAGTAAAATCAAATGGAATGGATTTTTAGAAGTTTTAGGCAAATAATTTAATTCTTTAATGCGTCTATATATAATGAAGCACTAAAAACCATGATAATTCATACAAACTAGCTGAAAAATACTGATATTCACTACAGCCTGCCAAAGATATTTCAAAATTGAGGAAAAGGGAAAACATCCCATACAACATTGCTCTCAAATAATCTTAGTACTTTCAAAGGGATTACAAAGCATTAGGAAAAAAAAGCATCAGCTTGTTTTGAGACACAATAAAGATAAGAGAAAAAAATTAAGAAAAATAATATCAAATTTCACTTATGTAGTTTAAAAATTCTGACACAGTATATTTAAGATATCAAGGAGACAGATAAGCGTCTTTTGTTGCTACCTTTTTTTTTTTTAGTATTTATGTCTAACAGGCTCACCACAAATTATTTTTCACATTTTGATTCTAATTTCTTACTCACTGACACCAATAATAAAATTGTACTCATACCAATAAGATGGAAGATAAGGAATAAATCTTGTAAGACCTGATGAGGACAAGTTTAGGCATTTGTCTTTGTTTAGTTGGTTTAATGTTCTTTTTTCGCTTCCAAATGACTTACAGAACCACCTAGGTCTTGGTTTCATACAGCCAATTCCAAAATCTTATTACATGACAGCACAGTTAGCTTGCCTTGCAGTTCTTGGAAGAGTTACAGACGGTAATTTCCTTGTTAAATGGTTTGAAAACACATCTACTTTGCTCACCAATGGAAAAGTATTTTTTCTTGCAAATATGAGAATTGTTGCTCCATTTAAGGAGATTACAGCAACTTTAAACAAACATGCCCCTGTTGCATAAAACTTGCAGAAAGTAATATACTGGCTTTTGACTTTAAGAATACATACAAAGTCTGGGTTTGCTTACAGGTCTCCAATACTTGGGATAGAAATGTTTCAGAATCTCCCCATTCTGCTACTCCAGACAGCCTAATTCTTGCTCTTTTGCTGATGTCTGTTCTCTTTAAAATTCTACTAGTTCAAAATTCCAACTTTTTTTTTAAAGAACTTTAAAAGACCTTGAGGGGAACAATTTCTGTACATTTTTTTGATCCATCAATCTCTGCTCCATCCAAAACTCTGAGATGGTGGAGTTCAGGATTCTGTGTGGAAGAAGTAGGATTACAACCCTGGACTTCAGGAGAGCTAACTTCAGCCTCTTCAAAGACCTACTTGGAGAAATCCCATGGGCAAAGGCTCTAGAAGGAAGGGGGATGCATGAGAGCTGGTTAATATCCAAGCACCACTTCCTCCAAGTTCAAGACCTGTGCATCCCCAGGAGCAAGGAATCAGGCAAAAGAGGCAGGAGACCTGCATGGATGAGCAAGGAGCTTCCGGAAAAACTCGGATGGAAGAAGGAAGTTTCCAGAATGTGGAAAAAAGGACTGGCCAATTAGGACGAGTATAGGAACACTGTCAGAGTATGCAGGGATGCAATGAGGAAGGCTAAGGCCCACTTGGAATTAAACCTGGCAAAGGATGTTAACGACAATAAGAAGGGCTTCTTCAAGTACATCTGTAGCAAAAGGAAGACTCAGGAAAATGTGGGCCTGCTGCTGAATGAGGTAGGTGCCCTGGTGACAGAGGATGCAGAGAAGGTGGAGTTACTGAATGCCTTCTTTGCTTCAGACCCCGGAGGTATGAGAGAGAGCCTGGAGAAAGGAAGACTCTCCCTTGATCGAAGAGGATTGGGTTAGATATCATTTAGGTAAACAGGACACCCACAAATCCATAGGACCTGATGGGATGCACCCACGAGTGTTGTGGGAGCTGGCAGGTGTTATTGAGAAGCTGCTCTCCACTATCTTTGAAAGGTCACGGAGAACAGGAGAGGTGCCCGAGGACTGGAGGAAAGCTAATGTCACGCCAGTCTTCAAAAAGGTCAAGAAGGAGGACACGGGAAACTACAGGTCAGTCGGCCTCACCTCCATCCCTGGAAAGGTGATGAAACAGCTCATCCTGGATGTCATCGCTAAGCATGTAGAGGAAAAGGTTATCGGGAGTGGTCAACATGGTTTTCACCAAGGGGAAATCATGCTTGACCAATCTGATAGCCTTCTATGAGGGCTTGACCGGCTGGGTGGATGAGGGGAGAGCAGTGGACATTGTCTACCTCAACTTCAGCAAGGCTTCTGACACTGTGTCCCATAACATTGGCATAGGAAGTGTGGTTAGATGAGTGGACAGTGAGGTGGACTGAGGACTGGCTGAATGACAGAGCCCAGAGGGTTATGATCAGTGGCGCAGAGTCCAGCTGGAGGCCTGTAACTAGTGGTGTTCCCCAGGGGTCAGTATTGGGTCTGGTCTTGTTCAACATCAACGACCTGGATGAGGGGACAGAGTGTACCCTCAGCAAGTTTGCTGATGACACAAAACTGGGAGGAGTGGCTGCCACACCAGAAGGCTGTGCCACCATACAGCGAGACCTGGACAGGCTAGAGAGTTGGGTGGAGAGGAACCTGATGAAGTTCAACAAGGGCAAGTGTAGGGTCCTGCACCTGGGGAGGAATAATGTCATGCACCCATAGAGGTTAGGGGTTGACCTGCTGGAAAGCAGCTCTGCAGAGAGGGACCTGGGAGTCCTGGAGGACAACAAGTTGACCATGAGCCAGCAGTGTGCCCTTGTGGCCAAGAGGACCAATGGTATCCTGGGGTGCATTAAAAAGAGTGCGGCCAGCAGGTTGAGGGAGGTCATCCTACCCCTCTACTCTGCCCTGGTGAGGCCACATCTGGAGTACTGTATCCAGTTCTGGGCTCCCCGGTTCAGGAAAGACAGGGAGCTATTAAAGAGAGTCCAGTGAAGGGCTACAAAGATGATGAAGGGAATGGAGCACCTCTGTTATGAATGGAAAGGCTGAGAGACCTGGGTCTGTTTAGCCTGGAGAAGAGAAGACCGAGGTCTCATCAATGCTTATACATATCTAAAGGGTGGGTGTCAGGAGGATGGGGCCAGACTCTTTTCAGTGGAGCCCAGCGACAGGACAAGGGGCAACGGGCACAAACTAGAACACAGGAAATTCCATCTCAACATGAGGAAAAAGTGGTTTACTTTGAGAGTGGCAGAGCAATGGAACAGGCTGCCCAGAGAGGTTGTGGAGTCTCCTTCTCTGGAGATACTCAAAACCTGCCTGGATGCGTTCCTGTCCAACCTGCTCTAGGTGAACCTGCTTTGGCAGGGGGGTTGGATTAGATGATCTCTGAAGGTCCCTTCCAACCCTTACCATTCTGTGATTCTGTGAAATTTACTCCCTTTCCATATATAAATGAACAAAGGAGAAGTTGTTTTGTATTTAAAAAGTGTTCACACTTACAATCTGTTCCTTTCTTCAATAAATCTCTTTACCTTTTCATCCCCTTGTTCAGGAACATGCCAAAACCAACATTTTGGTCTTTCACACCCACGCAAAGTCATGAAGTAAAATCTGCAATATTTACGGGGCAATTCAATCCTCTCGAGGATCTGCTGGACTGAATGAGAAGCCTAAAACAAAATAAAATAAAAACAAGCAGAAAAATCTAACAGATAGTAGTTTTGAAAGCAAACATGCTGATTTTTTTGTGAATTTCAAAATACCTACAAATTATAAACAAAAGCAAAAAATACATGATCTACAATTAAACCTTTGAAACAACCTTCATCTCTATATTATATTTGCAGCATTTCAAAGCAGACCAGATCAATGCCTTGTCATGTCGTGTTAATGTCTAACACAACAAAAATCTGTCTTGAAGACCACAGACAGAGAGAATGCAAGAACTGCTAAAATGAGACAGACAATGAGCAGAGAGGAGGAAGAAAGGTGACAAACTCCTGCATGGCTCTGGATAACAGTCTAGGAATTCTGGGGCATCAATTTCCTTTACCCTTTTTTAGTGCCCAGCATAATGGATAATGTAGTCTGTCTTAAACATGTGAAACCTTGTCTGCTTTTCAATTTTACAAAAACAATAAAGCAAAAAGGATTATTTGATTTTGCTTAAGCTGGAAATAGAAATCAACAAAGCTCCACTGTGAGTAGCTATCCCCTCATTATTGATTTTGTTCTCATAAATTGTATTTGCTCAGTGTTAATATCTTCAGAGGAGTAGAAACATAAACATACATAGATTATTTTTTACTATATATACGCAGAATTGTCTGAATATCCATAACAAAATGAGTGCCAAAGGATCAGTAATCATTAAGGATTTAACAACTCACAACTGCATTTTTTTCCATCTTCCATGGCTCCAAATCTCCATAATTTTGCAATGGCAGTAAAGAACTTTTTCCTGAAAATCTGTAATCTAAAAATTAGGATGAGGGCAATAAATGGAACATGTAATAAAATAAATCATACTGAAATCACTCTCATTTATCTTATTTTCCCTTATATTTATAGTTCTTTCAAGTCACAGCAATGATTAATGAAAATTTGATTAATTTAATATAAAGCCAGTAATTTAAGTTACAGTTTTCTTAATTATCCTAAGACTCAGACTTTACACAAACTTCAAGAGTAAGCACATTTAAATTAAAAACTTCATTACTTTATCCAAGGTTTTTAATCTAACTTACAGAGATAAGAAAAGAAATGGAATAAAAATATCCAAAAGTTTTAATTTCAAAAGGAACCCCCCTGCACACTTTATCAGTAATCTTTGCATTCCTACATCACTAGCCATAAATTTAAACTATTTTTTCCAGAACTGAAATAAAACCTTTCATACCCTATGATTTAAGCAGTGCAGTATCAAGCTTAAGCCTAATGTCAGTTACTGGTTTCTTAACCAGGAAACTTGGTTTTAGAACTTTAATTATTATTGATAACAGAATTCTTTCTCTGAAAAATGTATAATGTTAATGGAAGATAAAAGTTCAAATTTTCAACTCCATAAAGACCGGCAGTATAATTTGAAACTAAGCAAGAAACTCTGCCACTGATGTCAATTCAGGAGATCCACGTTTATGAACATCCATATTAACCAATAATTCTAAAATCATTAATTCCCAAAACAGCTGTTGCAAAGAAACAGAATGCAGTATCTATCCATAAGTAAGATTTTGTAGGTAAATAAAACACATGTAAAAATAAATTCTGGAGGGTTAACCAATACAGCATACGATACCATTTGTCCTGGGTTTCATCACTGTAGCTTCACTGAGGACATTTACATTCGGGGCAGGTAATGGTAATCCTGATAGGAATTCACAGTTCACAAGATTTTTGTACTTACAGTCACTGTTGAATATTAAAAAATAAAAACTTATTCAACCACATTAAGCAGGTGCTTCTCCCATACACTAAATGCCTAAAAATGGGGATTAAGTGTATAAAAGATGAGAATTTCTTCAACAATTTATACAACACTTAAAAACTTGCTGTAAATATAAATAGCTAGCAGTCCCAACAACTTTACTTTCATACCCTCATTGCCTGGTCCAATCTGATTATGATCTTAGCTGAGATTATTCTGTTCTAAAGTGTAAGTACATGAAATACAATAATTAAGTAGAAAAGGCACCCGTGAGCCACTTCCTTTTTTTTTTCCACTATACTGACACAAAGACTGAGACGATTTCTGTCACCTCTGAGGGAGCATCTACTTTTCAGTAGTCTGTTATGTAATATCTGCCAAAGAAGTAATCCACAAAGCTTTTGAAATTACATTTGAAGAGCCCACTGTTTTCTTTCCTAATAACTGACTCTACCCACCAGAAGATTTAGGCGATTTCAAAGGGATCTTCGATTAAAGACACTTCTACCTTTAACTATCTCCAAATATGTACATTCCAGGTACTTAAACTACTAAAATGTGATGTTTTCCAAAATAAGCTAGAAATATTGGTAGCAAAATACTTAGTGATCTCTTTCTTATTTGTAAATAAAGCCACAGAAAAAAATAATCCCCTTTCATGAGCTCTTCCCCCCTTCCCACTTCAATTAAGAATCTAGGTTCAGTACAACGGACATTTCAGCCTGCTTGCGGTTTGGAGACAGAAGTAGACTTGCTATCCCCTATATCGGGGAACATTCTAGCTATCTAATACTTCTCATAGCCAGGATAATTCAAGTCTTTCCTAAATTGCAGGCTGTTTTTAATATAGTTTGAAATAAAAATGCTGTGGCAGAGAAGAATAAATTCTATCTAATAAACCCAAATTCTTCAATATCAATATTTATTTTTATTCTAGTCCATGTATTGTATTAGTCTCCAGAGGAAAAAAATCTGCAGATCTAGATACTCAGAATTTTCAAGTTACAATGTAAAATTTTTTTATGCTTCCTTGTGATGCCAGCCTCAGATCTGACACAAGAGGATTTTCATAGCAGCGTACCTTCAGGACAACAATCTCAGCTCTCTTTTTAATCTAGACATGAAACTACACATAATTTTGCCAGGAACTGTAAACTGTATAGCTCTACAACCAATTTATTTTTTTTAAGTAACACCATCACTAGAAGTGGAGTTTGCTAAATAACAACAGTAACTATGTTTTCTTCTAGATGAAACTTTGCAATGGTGACATTTTTGAGTAAAACTAGAGAGAACAGTTTGACTTCAAATGAAGGAATATATGCCTCTTCTCTAACCGCAGAGAGTGCTGCATTTCAACTAAGGAAGTAATGCAGTATCACTTGCACAAACATATTTTATCTGGCATAATCTACTTATTCTATAGAATAAAGAACTATTTATGCTACTAAGATAAATTTAAACAGGTATTTTACCAGAAGGAGGAGCTTGGAGCTCTCTAGTGGATTAATGAAAAGATGCAATATTCCATTTAATGGAATTCTGGTACACTTCAAGTCTGTCACAGAATTGTGACTGGTGCTGGAAAAAAGCAATACCCTCTTCTGTAGGTTTCTTGATTATTGTGAAAATGACTCTGAAATATCTGTTATTTCTCTTCTAATTACTTCAGCATTCCATCAGTTAAGTATAATTTTTCTACAAAGTCTTATTCTGGTTCATTTTTGGGCTGATGTTGAATGAAAGTTTCTTAGTCTGACACTTTGTATGTACAATAACACTGTAAGCAAAGCTTGAAGCTAGCAGAACAGTAAAGCACGTGCTTGACTCCACATGCCAAGTTTTTAAGTGCCTTTTTCTACTGCTGTTCAAGTATTTGTGGGCCTGAATTTGAATGAGATCTTTCAATTCTTTCATCAGTTTAGAAAGTCCCAAGAGGCAGAAAAGAAAGCTGAAAGTTTCATAGATTTTTTTTTTTTTTTAAAGTTCTAAAGTGCTATTGTGGCTGGAAATGTATCTTATGCTATACCCACACTGAGATGCCAAGGAGAGACACTGGCATAAAGTGTATATATTTTGTCACCAGCCAGAGGACAACGTAACCTCTATTGTCCTGTCAGGCAATGACTATACTTGTCTTGTACTTTGCACAGTGAAATTATATTATTTCACATATTTATTTTGTTCATCACAGTCACAACAACATAGAAAAATTGAGCTAAAATGCTGATGGTGTTTCAGCAAGACATCACATTGCATTTGTACAGTAACTGTGGAACATCACAGGTTACATGAAGGACACAGTATATATACCTTTTTTCAGTGTCACCCTTCTTTTCTTGTTTAACATCAGGCACTCCATCTGCAAACCTGAACTGTGAAGATATTTAAAATGTACTTTCAGATACAGCAAAGCACTACTAAGCCTTTTATGGTTTACACTACAGGCTTAAAACTGTTGGTGATGGTTGGAAGGTGTGATAAAATAGTCTTGACTGTAAAAACTGTAATTTGGACTGTACGGTTACTCTTACACCATCTTTTTAAAGACACACTGCCATTATACTCTGTGACCTTTAAAACTGTGATTTTAATTGGAAAAAAGGTGACACGATTGTCTGCACTACTCTTTGCTCCCACTAACAATCCCAGCAATTTTTAGGCCACTGCCCAGTTTTAACTGCACCTGACACACGCGTAGAAACCCACAAAAGACATTCCATCATTTAATGAAAATGTAAAGCTGTACTGAGGAGAAATCAGCTTTTGCTCAGTTGTGGACCATGGTGTATAAGTAAAAAAGTCCCCAAAGACACAGAGAAAAAAAGACAGTGCCTAACATACTTAGAGGTGAGAATCTGAAAAGACTGATATAGAACAAAGTTGTGGAATCCTAGCTTTGTTTTGTCCATTATTCATGATGTAACTTGAACTTCACATTATAAAACAAATTCATGACAGCCAAAGAATTAGACATGGACATGCCCTCATTGGATTTCCAAAATTCATTTTACTAGCTCCCCAAATATTTTTAGGGTTTTCTCCATGGTTAGTTTTTGTCCTTCTCGCAGCATTATTAGTTGGAAACGACATTAAAAAAAAAAAAAAAGCCAACACCAAAAATCACCCCAAATGGTAGAATACTTGCAACAAGTGTTCTGCTATTCCACTCCCTCTCCAGGTCAGCACAGCTAGTTTTCCATCCAGATACACCAATAAGTTTAGGGCTGTAGCATGTATTTTGTGGCTTAAGTTTGCTTAAGTTTGAGGTTTGGGTGAGATCAGTTGTACATATTTATTGTTGTCCAACACAGCACAGAAAAGCAAATATTAGGACACTGATTTTATAAAGCCACAACAGTACAAAGTAGTCCAACTGGGACTGACCTGGCAATACTGCAACCAGTACTACACCTCCAGTAACCTATACTATTTGACAGACCCTTTTACCCTGTCTAACAGGTCAGGGAAAAAAATGGCACTGTTCACTTCGTGAATCAGGTGTCAGCAGCCCCAATCCCATTTGCTGAAGGGAATGTTTCTATTCTGCTTTTAAATAATGATTTTGCCAGGGAAACTGATTCCCTACTGTTTGATTACTTTATCAATTACTTACCAGTTTTCAGCCACATGAATTTTACAGTTTAACTTATCCAGTTAAAAACATTATCCACTCTTGAAGTGGTGGAAAATGGTAAGCAGCTATGTCTGAGTGGCAGTGAGATGTAAATTCCAATCCATTATCAAAGAAGTAAATCGTATAAAACTTCAGCAAGTCTTAAAAGACCTAAACTTATTATCTACGGAATGAGGACAGAGAGAGTAGAAAGGTCAGATAAAGTCAGTGAGCAAGAAAATGGCTTAACGTTCCCTCTGAACCATCATGAAGTCAGTATGTTAATGTAATGGCCCTTCTGCCCAAGTAATGAGCCACAGAATTATTCTCTTCGGACACGTGATGGCTGTGCAGCTGATGCAACAGTAGCTTGTTTCATTTCAAATCTGAAGATGAATTATTAGTGACAAATTAAAAAATATGTTCTGTCAAGCAAAACTTACATTGTCAATAGCACAGTAATCTATGAAACACTAATATTCTTTTTATTACAGGAAATTAAAAATGTTGTTGCTAAAACAGCATTGGTAATTAAAACTATCCTATTACATGGACCATAATTTTTTAAACTATTTAGTGACAGAAAGCATGATTTCTCAGTACCTTTTCATCCACGTCATAACTCTTTAGAAGTTCATCTAGTTCTCTCAGGTGCCCATCTTCAAGAAAGTCCTTAGTAACACCTCCCAAAGGACTGCTTCCTCTAGAGGAGTTGTGGGTTTTAATATCTGTAGCTGAAAATGTATAAACACATTACTTTACGTGTTTCCCATGCTACAAGACAACAGAGCTTTTATTTCCTAAATATTATGAAGCCTTAATACTAATGACATTTAAGAACTCCTAGGACTTCCTAAATATGAAATTTATATGTAAAATTACTTCACCTTTAAAGCATGAACTATTTCAAATAAATATTAAACTGAATCTGCAATTAAAATTCTATCCAAGCTATAGGTTCTGTAATAGTCCCTGTAGAACAGTACAACAGGTTTATTTATATAATACTGAATTCAATATTTTAGAAATAAATTTGGTTAAGCTTTGTTATTAAAACACAGCCAAGGATAGGTATGGTAATTTGCTAAGCAAATAAAGACTTAGTCTTTGCTGGAGAAGGGGATATGCTAATCGTAATGACACAATACAACCCTGAACTAAATATAGATTATATAGCTCTGAGAAACTCCAAATTCCTGTAATACAGTAAACTCAAATGAGAATCCACTGTCAGGAAATTTCAGCACCTTTTGCAGATGCCACAGGAAATGAACAGAACACCTGACTGCAGCTTTCTGAAGCAGCTGTTTATGTACAACAAAAGAGCTCTACATAGAAAAGAAATTCACTATTTCATTAGAGCACATGAATGAATTTCAACTGCACTGCGTTGTCCAGATACAGGAAGAAAGGATCAGATTATTATTGGAAAGGCTTTTATCTTCTAGTCACTGGTCTATGTATGATCATCAGTACAAGACACATCTGCGTGAAAACAATGTACACAAGATTTCCACCTGAAAGATGAAGAGGATTGATGTCATCCAGAATACCTTAACTGCAGTATTTGTTGCCCTTCTTAGACTGTGAAGCCACTGAGACAAACAGCCATGAACTCACTATGTAACACAAGACACCAAAGCAGTAATAGTATTTCTAAAGAAATACATAAATTGTCAGTAATGACCAAAACCATGCACCTTTCTTTTGCTCTGTAGAGGTCTTTTTAAAAAGTCATACATCAAACATAAGTTACCATATGCATATTAATCTAAGAGTGTGATGTGATCCTAAGCTTCTCAGATCTGGGAAGAAGGACCTACTTAAACCTTTTTCTTTATTTGAAGCACCAGAAAAAGACTCAAAGACTTTAAACCTCAAACTTTGTTAGAACATGAAAGAAACCAACAAACAGTCTAAGAAAATGCAGAAGTTACTAAATAATACAGGACTTGCTCCCAGGTTTGGTTTCAATCATCTCAGTGCTGCAGATGCCAGAGCACAGGCCCCTTTGGCTCTTTACATCACCCGAGGCCTAACTGTGTACTTTCTCCCTACTCCTCCTCAGGGAACTTGTGTCTATTTCTTGGTGTCTGACCTCTTAAACCCATGCTACCTTTTATTTTGCCTTCTAATCACTGAAGCCTGAAACTTTCTCTCCCCCAAAAAGTCACTATTCACACCTTTATCTCCAGGAGGCTGCATCTGCCCAAACTACTCACTCTTTCTACACAAACATAACACATTAATACGAAAAGCACAAAAGGTAGTGTCACAGACACTTTTCCAGCCTGTAGCAAAATCAATACATAATGGCAGAGTGCCAGACACCAGAAAGGGAAACACCGAGAACCTTAAAAATCAGACTCAGCACTCTGTGCCTTCACTAGTGTCTCAGTAAAGGGCTTCTGTTCAAAGTCAAAATCCTGTTCCTCCAACCTGTTTAACAGAAACTTTCACATCAGACATACCTTGCATAGCAGGTCTGTACGTGAGCTGTAGAAAACAAAACAAATCACATTCAAATGCTGGCTAATGGGACTGTTCTGATTAAAACAGGAAGAAAAAACCACTAAGTCAAAAGTATCCTTTCTAAAAAGAATAAGCATCCTTAAAAACCAGAACAGTTTCTCAGAGGAATGTGCATAGCATACGCAAAAAACGGAAGTGCAACCTGGAAAAAAACCTATTATAAAATTCTGTCTGTTGACCAACACAAGAGAACAACTGAGTGAGATTATGAGTCAGACTCCAAAGCAGTATCACAGTACTGAGTGTCTTACTATCATCTCATCAACTAACAGAATTCTTTGCCTGAAGTATCAGAGAGCTGTTAAACAAACCACAAGCAAAACCCCAAAATGAACCTCAGTTCTATGAACAGACAAGTACTACAGAGAAGTAGATGTTCCCTGTAAGGCTCAGGTTTGTACCATTTCAAAAGACATCCATTTTGTATGCATTGGGAAACAGATCGCTTTTACAATAAAATATGTTACCAAACTGGCAAGTCCTCTTTTTATGTGGAAAGTAGAAAACCTAGGTTTTGGCACTGAACATCTTTGTGGTTACTTTCTTCTCTTGATTACGCATTCAAAAATCTCAAAAAACTCTTACCTTTTAGCGCCCAAACACAGGAATTTTCAGTATCATTTGACATTCCAGATTCTTGTATGGTAATGTGTCTGTTTTGAACAGAAATTGTATTTAAGACTTCCATCTTGCACAAATGCAGAATGAATCTAACGAGTTATGTAAAATTAAAGTTCTCAGTAATACTTTTAGCTATGGACAGAAACCTTACATACAACACACTGTTGTAAGATTGTTCTTCACACTCTCTTTTGGCTTTCTTATGTGCATCCTTATAGATAGACACTTAAATATGTCAAGTAAAACCAAGACATTTCAAATCCCAAAATTTGTCAGTAAAAGCTCATTATCTCATTTCACCTTTGTCTACAATACTGAGAAGGCAAGTCTTCTCTGTATAGCAAATTATGGAAATACTGTGCTAATGAGCCAATTCATCAGTTTCTACAAAATGTGATTTATAGTAATTTCATATTCAAGGCAATTTGCATAACAATGAATCTCAAAGAGTAACAAAAAAGATACTCTCTTCACCTATTTTAAAGATAAGTTGGGAAAAAAAGAAGTATTTCTCCTTAGAAAAGCTCACAAGGTAAAAACACATATTAAAATGCTATATATACAATATATTAAATAACAACATCATCACAGGTGGTGAATGACACCAAGTATAATGAGAGCAAGCTGCCTAGCAAAATGGAACAATGAAAATTTGCAACAACCTAGTGGAAATGAAAAAGTTCCCCAGTATGCGTAACTTGGAACTATACAAACATTCAGGCACAGATATCTATGTATATACAGGAGATACATTAAGAAGCAGAGTTTAAGTTACAGCAAGTTTGCAGAGACAAGATGGATTTTTATTAGAGGCAGGCTCTCTGTAGGCTTATTTCCTCTCTCCCCCACATTTTATGTGAAATGTAAAGTTTGAGTGATTTTGCCTACACCAACAATTGACTTTCTTTTTTTTGTAAAATTGCAGTGCAGACAGTTCCAGAAAGCTGTCATCTTCATAAACATTACTTAAAACTGAAAATATTTAACAGCATCAAGAGACTGAAATCTTCATGTTCAGGTCAAAAGCCACTTCCAGATCTTTACCAGATTCTGCTAATTGTGTAGTTGCAGAAGCACTTTACAAGTTCTTGTAAAGAAGGTGCCTAAAACACATACAGAAAACTACATTTATTACAGTACTTGGCATTTGGTCACCAGTCTGACAAAACTAGCAGCGCTGAAAGCAGCAGCCAACACATTTTAGAGATCTAGAAATGGATACAGACTAGGCCATGTCAGAATGTGGAATGCTCTTGCATGCTGCTGCTGATTAAATTTAAACAAATCTCTCTTTACAGCACAAGCTACACAAACCACAGTGTTCAGCTTGCTATTTTGTGCATGAAAAATTTATTCAAGTTTAGGCTTTTTATTCAAAAGAAAAACAGTAAAATGCACAAGTCTCCTAAAAGCAAGAATGGCTGCTGATGCATTTTCAAAGGTATCCACTGAACCTACTAGTTCTGTTGGGATGAAAAGACACAGTGGATGCCACCTAGAGTCAAGTGTCTAGATTCGCTACGTGAGAGGAAAGAAATACCTCAGCTGATTGACTCAAAAACCTGTACTGTTGGGAGTCACTTAGGGGTAGGCAATAGAAAATGGCAAACAGAAGTATATGTGAAAACTGAGTTTCACTGCCCCATTCATGCTCCAGGTCCAGAATCCTTTCCTTGTGACGGGCAACTAATGCCTGGAAGTGATCAGCACTCACTCTTCTCTTCTTAAAATGCAACCACTAGAGGAATAACCAGTCCTACTGACCCTAAAGGTCAGAGCGTGCTATCTCAATCAAACCATTCAAGACACAGAAACGCAGAGCCTTTCCTGAATCTTCCTAGATTAAGAGACAGGACCTGTTTGTCCTACTTACTCAGAGACATCAGTTCTGGGCGCATGCACAAGCGCAATAACAGTAGTTAGGAAACTTTAAGTCAGAGAGATGTACAGCAAGGCTAGATGCCTCCCTGGTTGTTGGGTACTTTGTTAGTTTGCTTAAAAAAGAACACAACACACAAGCCTTATTTGAATTTTGGACCTCAATCACTGTCGTGACCAGTACGTTCTGCTTTTGAAGGACATGTGCTGTCATTATCTGAAATTTGGAAGCAAAAAATTATTATCCTTGAATTTTCAGAACTAAAAAAACCCTTCTGGCTTTTAAGGTCACAAACAGTCAAAGATGACAGTCAAAGTGTCATTGGCTAAACGCATTTTTGTGTTTAAATTCACAGCTCAAACTAACCGGATCCACACTAAAGTTACACATCCACAGTGGCTAATAGCTGCCAGTGAACACGAGTCAGTTACTGAATTAACTGGTACATCCTTTACACAGTTTCAGTGATTTGGTTTCAATATAAAACTTGAATAAAAAGTATTACTTCATTATAGCAACTGTTGTTTTGACAAGCTGCTAGATCTCAGATTTTTGTGGTTGGAAGAACACCACAAATTAAGGCACCAATCATTTCCTTTATAATTACAATTTAAATGCTATTAAGCTCAAAAGTAACACTCAACAAATTTTAAAAAGATTTTTAACAACCTAGTTATAGCTAGCAGAAATACAGTTCCTACTGCTCTGTACCAATGTCAGACTAAAAGATCAGTACCCAGGAAATAACATACTAAAGTCCATCCCATGCATATATGGACTACAACAGTTTTAGCAAAGGTCCAGATTCTTTCTATCATCTGCCCGTTCTTATTAATCTGAAGGGAAATAATTACAAAAGCTATGTAATGATACAGTTACAGAAAACATTTAGCAACAACCACCATGTGCAGCCAGTAAGTGCTTGTATTGCTCTTCTACCTAAAATCACCTAGATTACATTCATCTAGAGTGTAATGGCTAACATTAACCAAATGTTAAACAAAGCATACATATAAACTAATACATATACAAGTTAGAGATGGTTTCCAATAATGCAGTTCTGACTCCCTGTTCTATGTGGACAGATTGAAGTGGTGCTACAAAATAATAGTTCAACCAAGCAAAACTTGAGTATGTATAAAATAAGAAGGCAAACAAGAAAACATATACAATAGTCTAGAGTATCTTTAAAGAAAAAAAAAGGACACTAACAGCAACAATATTTTATTTTAAAATATGTAGTTATGTAAGCGTAATGCTACCAGCATAATCACTTTTTTTGGTTGGCCAAACAAAGTTGAAGTCCCAGTTGTATCTGGTAAATACTAACAAAATAAAAAACAACAGTATGAACTGGTCATTCTTAGTATTATCTGGTGATTCCATCAGATCACCACCAGATTACCACAATTTTATTGTGGTAAGGTTTTAATAGTCTCATCTTCAGTTCATTAATATGTTCCTGGCTGTTACCAACTACAATTAGTCACTGCCTAATGATCTTCACATCAAATTACAGAAGGCAAAAAAGCAAAACCAGACAATTTTGCCAGCTTCTTTAGCAAATTAAGGGGATATTCTAAGAAATAGGAACCACGCAGTTTTATTTTCCTTGGCTGATGGCAAGCAAATTCAGCAGATACCAGGAAGAAAGCTGAAATATGACTTCAAACAAGTTCAGTTTTCATCTATCTAATGGTTGTGATAATGTTACTCTAACTCAATGTCACCACTAATTAAAGGGAATATTTGTGTTCCCTACAAAGTACTTACAAGATCCAATAAAATTTTCAGTTAGTATTTATATAAATGGCGAACTTTACACTTGCGTACTGGTTATGGTAGTAAAGGGCTCAGAAGTGCTAGTCTTCCATTCTTCATTCAACAGCTGTCTGGACAGAGTCAGTTGGAAACCATCTCTGAACAGCAGTTACTACCCAGGGGTAATATACAGTGAATACTCATTCTGTTATACAGTGTATATGAGATGCCATATACACTGTACACAAAATGAATAGTCATTCTAATAAATTTACTGTGATACAGCCCAGATTCTTCTTAAGAAATGGGATGCTCCTACTAAAGACTTGCCCTGCTCCTCAGAGGCTCGTTTTGGCAAAGGTTTTATTCTATTAACGTCTGAAAGTTTTATATTCTTATGTCTAAAAAATTTTTCAGCACCCCAGAGAAGGTTCCTTTCCTCTTTTCAACACAGGTTTAATGAAGGGGAAAGGATAAGGAGAGTAAAAAAAAAAAAAAAAAAAAAAAAAAGGAANTACAATGTTGAAAATAATTAAAACATTATTTAAAATAAGGATAACATAAACCCACCCAGAAAGAGCAGAGGAACAAAATTAAAACACCCCCCCCAATAAAAAAACTTAATCTTCAGAGGAAAATCTTGTACTATTTCTATCTAAACTTTGCTTTTCTTCATAAGATGAAAAAATTAATCTTAAACCTCATTTATCAAACACAAGAATCAAAGCTTTAAGAGAAAACAGACTAGAGAGTTGACAAGTTAATCTATCTCACAAAGGTCTACCATCTCTTTTACAAAAGTTCGTTTATACTTTAAACTTCTCTTCCTTCTTCAATGGCTTTTATCATCATCTCAAAACCCAGAAAAACATTAATGCCTAATAATTTACATCAGGAACTTGCTGAATGAAGATGCAGGATCATTAACATCGATAACTTGTTAGCCAAAGTACAGATTTGAAAACTATTCACATGTCTGGCGATAAGAGAAAAGCAGGGAAGGAGAACGGCAGAATGGAATACTACTGTAGAGACAACCATTTACTCATTATAGAGCCAGCAAAAGAATAAGCTACAGTTAGAAAGTAAAAAATATTTCTAAGTATCATACCACTTTACAACTAAAAAACTACCCTCAAAAGGATATCTGCTATCTCAAATCAAGTTAGGTATTTAAAAATATGAAGTTACTTATTAAGAATATTACTCTTAATTAGCTTTGTTTATACTTTCATATTTCACTTCACTTGGTCTAAACCAATTCTTCAGGACTACGTTTTCCTTTGATTCAGAGTTTATCCTAGCTCTTATGAAGAACAAATTATTTTATTTGCATTCAGAATACTGTCAAATTTTGACATTTCAAATCGACCCAGAAATTAGTGAAATTCTGTAAGAAAGTCTGACCGCTACAACCAAAGTATACTGATATGAGAACAAAGTACTTAGGATTATTGTAATAAAAAGAATTACATCCATACCTAAAATTACCATCTACCGAATCTCTATCTTCTGATATAACAGGATACTCAGGCTTAAGATCCTGCTTTTCATCTTTAATGCAGATGCTAGTACAGGACACCTTCACAGGACCATTTTCATAGTCTGCAGGTGCAAGCTCCTCTTCATTATTGGTTCCAAAAAGGTCAGGGTCATCCTGAATTACATCAATGACAAGAACATCTTCTTCGTATGCTTCAAGAATATCTGGAAATTTTTTACTTTTGTGTTGTAAAAGATTCTCCCTTGATTTGCTACCATCATTTACTTCTAATGCAACAGGGTGTTCAACTGCATTCCAAGAATGATCAGGAAAATTAGATTTTCGTAGACATTCAGTACCATGGATACCAGGCACAAATGACTCTAGTTGTTTGTCCAGAAAAGGATGTGGATAAAAAGAAAAATGTTCAGGGAGCGCAGACGTCTCATTTGAAAGCTTGTCAGGGCTATCATGCTTAAGGTCCTTACTGTTGATCTCAACTGCTTTTTTCTTCATGGAAGCTGTAGATGTCGCATCACTTGCAACAGAAAGAGGCTGTGGCTCAGAGTTTGCCAAAGAAGTCTCTTCACCTGTTTTCTGCCTTCTTGAAACACTAGTGCTGCCAAGAAGCTCTAGTGGACTGCAGGTTTTTCTTTCAAATGAATGGACAGATTCCAGTTTCCTGGATTCAGGTTTGTTTCTGCATAAAGGAATTTTGAATTTTGCCAGGTTTCCAGCATTTAATACTTTCATTAGCTTTAAATCAGAAAATTTCTGGTTTGCTACCGATGCTTTGTGGCTGAAGTTTATTCTGGTTTTTTTACCTGTAGGTGTACCATTCTGGACTGTCACACGCAGGTTTCTTTTTGTTACAGCTCCTTTATTTTTATCTTTTTGTTTTGTTGTAAAATTCAACGTTGCTTTAACTTCTTTCACATCATCGTCGCTAAAAACCACAACACTTCTATCCATATTAACTGGTGATTCCACATTTTCATTGCTTATTCTTAAAGTCTCATAAATATCCACAGAAGAGGATTCTGGTGTTTCAAGTGAGGTCAGACATTCAGTATTTGGATCCATTATTTTATGTGTAGATTCTTCGTTAATTTCTGCCGATGACATATGCAAATCCAACTGTCTCAAATTCCCAGTCACAGCACTGTTTCCTACAGCTTTGACACTGCTTTTATCAGAGGATTCCTCAAAGGCAGCCCTCAAAGGTCTTTTTCCTTCTGTGATGGACCCATGATTTTTACAAAACCATTCAGAAGTCCTGGCACAAGATTCAAAAGGCCAAACATTTTTACCAGTCATAGGTACTGTTCTCTGACAGGTAAACTGCTGCAATTTCATATTTACTTTGTTCAGTTTTTCATCCATGCTGCTTTCGTGACAATTAGAAACATCATGGACCTGAGCGAGCACTCTCAGGCTACCTGAGGCAGCAGAATGATGCGCCACACTGTTTGAATTTTCTCCTTTTGCTATTACAGAGAGCTCAGATATCTTCTTAAAGCCATCTCCAAATGCAAGTAATTTGGCACTATTCTTTCTCCAGACGGATATATTCTGTGCATCATGAGTATTTTTTCCTATATGAAGATTTGATGTATGATCACATGAAGCTGACAGAGTAACTTCTTTATTATTTAGTCCTAAGACTGCAAAGGAGCTTGACATGGCAACTGCCACTTCTGTTTGTAACTCACACTCACTGCGTTCATTAGCCATGTCTGTGAAAATATTCTGCCCTCCTGATTTCTCAGTGATTTTCATCTTTTTTCTAGGCTTTCTACCAATATTCCACTTTTTTCCCCTTAAACACGTACTGTTTTTACTCTGACAGCATGAAAAACACCCTTCTCCATTTTGAGTTTTTTCTTCTTTATTAAACAATAAACCACCTTTTACGGGTGATTTCTCATTTTGCATTCTACTAGTGCTGCAATTCATATCACACTGTTCTACAGTACCATCAGGAAAAACATAATTTCCTTTATTCTGGGCTACATGGAAGAATCCACTTAATTTATAACTGCTGGTAGTTCCACTAGCTGAAGACTTCACAAACGTATTGATATAACTACAGGCCTCCAATTTCACAAACGGATTCTTTTCTGTTGCACAGAGCAAGCCGTTACAATGGTTTAGGGCATTTCTGCAATGTTCAGCATCACAGTTTGCAGATACATTTCTGACTTTTTCAGCTGTAGTCACACTAAAACTTTGCAAGCACTTGATTTGACCAATTCTGGGTTTCCTTTTTTTATACTGCACACCAGACTTTTTTGTTACAGGATGACACAGAAAGCTCTTGCTTCGAGTCCCACCTAATGTAGCAACCGTAGGAGATTGAGAGTAGTGAGGCTCCTTTTCCTTAGAATCTTCTGATCCGTTTCCATTTGTTTTAAGCTTCTTCACAGCCTGTGTAGTGGAGTTTTGCTCAATTGCTTTCCATTTTTCCTTTGCTGATTAAAAATAAAGAAGTGTCATTAAAGAATACGCTAGGGGAAAAACACTACCCTATCGCAGTATTTTATAAAGAGAACAAAAACCATTCAAGGCTACTACAGAACATGACACTGTGGAAGACTAAAACATTTCTGTAAAGTTTCACCTTTTTTTTTTTTCTTTTCAGTTGAGCACTATTAGCAGACTTATAGTAACAAACGATGTTTTGTCCTCAGAAAATGCAAAGATGAACAGACTTTAAGGTGTCAAAGGGACATTGGAAGTTGTATATTTAGAACATAGGTGAAAACCAAATTAGAGCAAGTCTGGCAAGAAAATGCAAATGCTGTTTGCACATTCAGCCTTAGAATCTTTTGTTTACATAGCAGATTTCCTGTAATAGGAAAGCTTGTTTATAAGCATATAGTAATTTATTTCAGATATATAGTCCAACCAAATGTATCAGACTGTTCAAGAAGATCCAGGAAAACCACAGGACTTGCATTTTTATAAAGCACTACTTTTTATTTAAGAGCAAATACAGATTATGTAAAAAACTACATCTGAAAATTTTGTCTGGATAATGGACTCAAGAATGTACTAGTAGAATGTTGGGTTTTTTAGATCTTAGTTTTCAAAGTAAAAAGATGCAATTCTAATGCCTCAGTTTTTCAGAACATGGTTTCTAGATAAAATATTTATTAATAGTAACCCACAGTAAATATTTGTCATTTGAATGTACCCACTTTGAAAGTAAAAAAAAAGTCTTTAAGGCAATTATCCTGAAAAAAACTGAGACTTTTAAAAATCCTCTTTCAAAATTCTTCCAGTTTGATACAATGCTCTCTTAAAACAGCAAAATACAATCTTTGTTTCTATACCTTTTAGGATTTTGCAGAGAGTAACAACTAAAAAGCAAAAAGTTCTGGAAACAAACCCCAGCATCCTATAAAGGCAAGCACTAAAACAAGACAGCATGATACATATGAAAAAATAATCAAATAATACACAGATGAATCAAGAATTGACTATCTTTTATTTTGGCTTTGCTGAAACTACTGCCTTCTTTCCTGCTTGTGCCTGACCTTCTATGCATAAATCAACAGACCATATTTTAGGGGGAAAAAAAAAAAAAGTTTACTTGGGGCCTGTTGCTGCCGATACCCCCCCCCCCAAGGATATGTGGTCTCCTCTCTGTGCAAAATAACTGCTTTTCTTCTTCAAGGAAAGCGTTTCCTCTTCCTAAAAATCTGTTTTCTTCTAAGACTGGTTTCACAGTATTGTAAAGACCCCAATGCTTATCTCTACAATTGTTGAGCTAAGTCAGCAGCCACCCACTTTAAGATAGAGTACAGGTCTCTCCTCCCTGCCCCCGTGACTTTGTCCCCCTCACACAAGTGCAAAAGAAAAAATTATCTCCCTTTTTCGCCTTCTAATGTGGTCTTACTACAGCACCAGTCCTTTGTCCTGGAGCCCAAATTCTGCACCCTACAATGAGGCACAAGTGCTTACCACTTTCCTGCAGGCTGCCTGCTCCTTTCTGAGGGTCTGAGCTCTGCTGCTCTTCTTTCATGCAACAATTGTACACCTTTCCTCTTACTGTTGGCTGTTCTTGGCTACTTAGACCCTGTAGCCGCTCTGACACCAGTGTTTTTCTGGCCCTCTTCCTCAGACTCACGGCTCCTTCCTTGGACTCTGGACACTGTGTATGCAGTTCTAGCAAGGCAGATGTACCCCTCTCTCTGGGACCTTGTAGCTTTGGTTTCATCAAAGACGTCCCACCTTTCTTGCTCAAGCATCTGTTTCCTTTCTCCTGTGTCCCTGGCCTTCTTGATCCAATTAAAGAACACCCATCCAACTTTTCTGGCATATCTACCTCTTCCTGAGGTTTTGGTTCAGACAAGGAATCCTGAGCCTCCAGATTCATATTAAGATCTGGGATTTGCATTTTCAGTATCATTACAGAGTCGGTGGTTTTCATTTCAGTACTACATGTGCCCTTTCTGGGTTGCAGCACCTCTGGTTCTAGCAAACAGGAAACGCCGTGTCTCTCTGCACTCTCAATTTCCTCCTCTGAGGATGGGATTTGTAATTTTATTTCCATAAAGGAGTATTTGCCTTTTTTTCCTGAGCTACCTGAACTCTTCTGGAAACCTGAGACATTCAGTCCTTCTGAGCTATGTCCTTTCCTTTCAATCCCTGCTGAGAATTTATTTTGCAAAGTAGTTCCTGAGCAAAATAGGTGTTGACCTTGTCCTGTCCCTCTCCTTACAGTCTCTTCCCAGCACGTTGCTGCAGCTGTGGTCGCTGCCTGCCAATCTTCACACACAGCAGTGTCTGAAATTGGCAGAGCTACACCCTTCTTGCTTCTGGCAGCCCTCCTGCACTGTCTCCCCTTGTTTTTTTCACCTGGGAGCTTCTGGCTACTCTCACCTTGCTCCTTCTGCACAGGCGTAAGAGGAGCAAATTGCTCACAGGGAACGCCAGAGAGGACGGCAGGTTGCAGACAGGAAGATAAGGGCTGCTCAGCTTTTCTCTCTGGTGCCAGGTGAGGACTCTGCTTGACTACTGACTTCTTCCCCAGCTTACGTCCTACCCGCGCACGCAGAGAGCTCGGCTTGGTCACCATCCTGTTAGCTGACTTCACCTCGCTGACAGCCACCACCTTCCCTGACCTTAACTGTGGCATCGCAGAAGCCTAGAGACAGCAACAAAATCCACAAAATCCACTCACCAGGGCACTTTTAACAGCCCTCCAGCTAGCCCAGCACCCAAGGCGGGCACAGGCCCGGCCAGGAGGGGAGCACAACCTCCTTCAGGCTGCCGCCTCAGGGATCACCCAGGGGGAGTCCAGCCTGACAGAAAGCCCAGACCGCCTGGCGAAGGCCCACGGCCACCAACCAGCCCCCACCACCGCCCCACCCCGCCCCAGCCCGGAGCAGCCCCTCACCGCGGAGAGGGAAGGAGGAAGCAGCCCCGAACCTCCCCCGCCTCAGGGGCCGCGCCGCGGCCGCCCCTGCCAACGCAGCCCGCCGCCTCCCGCGCCCACCCCCGCGGCACCAGCAGCCCCTNGGGGGGAGGGGTAATGGCGGCGCGGGCGGCGCAGGCGCAGAGCGGGAGGCGGCCGAGGGAGGCGGTGTGAGGGAGGCTCCGCGGCGGGGCGAAGGGAGGGCTGTGGGCGGCCGGGAGTGCCGACACTCACGGACAGGAGGAGAGGGAGCATGGCCGCCGCCGCCTCGCTGTGCTCATCCTTTTGCTGGGCCAACGGTGCCGCCTTCATGGCGGAAACCGCTCTCCTGAGGCGGGGCCGAGCACGGGGGTGGCAAACGCTGGTCCTCTGGCAGCAGAGCTTGGCGAGGCGGTGGTTTTTGGGTTTCGGCTGTGGAGCTTTCATGCCACTGTCTTGTTGCCCCGCAGACCCGTGCCGCAGTGGCTGCGGGGTGAGGGGCCGCCAGGCCTGGCCGCAGCCGCAGCCCAAGGTAGCGGTGTCCTGTGTAGAATTAACTACCAAACCCTCCGAAGCCCCAGATGGTGGCAAAAGCTTCGCTCACCCAGAGCTGAGGGTCAAGTAGGAAAAAAAAACCCAAGACTGCCCAGCTCTGCCAGTTTCTTTAGGTGTTTCAGCCACCTCGGTGAAGCAGCATTGCCTCCTTTGGCCACAGCACTTCAGAGGCCCTCCAAAATCGAAGGGCGATAAGCTTGTTTCCATAACAGTAGCTTATGTAAAGTTCGTTTTTGAAATAACGCAGTTTCTCAGGACTGGAATTAGAGGGGGAAAAAAAGCTCAAATGGTTAGGCTGTATAGTCAGAAAACAGCCAGAGCTGGTGTTTGGGCTTCAAATGTGGTGATAGTTACAACACGAGTGGAGGATGCCAAAGCTTCAGGACCATTCACTGTGTGATAGCGTGAGCATGTAGAAGTTAGCTTACAAAAATCATAGAATGAATCATAGAATGGTTTAGGTTGGAAGGGACTGCAAAGATCATCTAGTTCCAACCCCCCTGCCATGTGCAAGGACACCTTCCACTAGACCAGGTTGCTCAAAGCCCGGTCCAACCTGTCCTTAAACACCTCCAGGGATGGGGCTTCCACAACTTCCCTGGGCAACCTGTTCCAGTGTCTCACCACCCTCAAAGTGAAAATTTTTTTCCTAATATCTAATCTAAATCTACCTTCTTCCAGTTTAAAGCCATTCCCCCTTGTCCTATCGAACCAATGTTCTACAAAGATTGAATCTAAATGGCAAGTGCTATGAAAACTGTGATTACACTTAATAAGGTGACACTCCAATGCCAACAATGCGATCAGCAAAATTGCACGTGGCTGATAAATGACTGTGTCCCACAAGTGGTCCCTTTCTGTTCACAGGTGGTCTCTGAGGGATGAAGTGCCTTATTCAAATTAATTTAACCCTGACTTAGCGGTTGACTGTGTTCACATTTCATGCATCCTAGCTTGGAGACCCGTGCACAGAAATAAACCTTTTTGTGTCACTACTTTCTGGAAGTGCAGTACTGTGGATGTAAAAGAGTAGTTGAAGAGTAAAGGCATATTTTACCCACTGTCATTGGCTCACTCTGTGACTTCAGCTTATGTTACTCACTTTATCTCTGTTTCTCCATCTATAGGTAGAGATGATACATTGCTGTCCAAATAAAGGCAAGAGAACACTGGACTTTTGGCAAAAGTTCTCCATAGATGAAGAAAGAACAGGCAGGCTGGGAAGCTGTTAACTTTCTTTTGCTTATAATCTTCTTAGGTTGCACGTATGTGCTTAAGTACAACAAAAAAGTCAACGAGGGGCTAACTAAAGCTAATCAAAGCAGAAAATACATATTTCTTAGGCAGTTTCTTCCCTGGCTCAGTATTGCGCTTCAGGTCCTTGGGACAGAAAGGACCCAATAAAAGGAAGTTAACTGCACAGCATTTATCATTGTCAGTGTTCTGCAAAGCTAGTATTACATAAAACATTCAGCTCTGGCAAAATTTATCCTTCTCTGGTTCAAATATAACCTTCTCCAGTGTGTAACATAGTCTTTTAAGTTTGATAGCAAGACAAGGAAGAAGAAGATATACCAAGAAGCAGTAGTAAAGAAAATCTGGAGGAACGACTTAGGGATTATATAGCTGCTTTCCAGTATCATTTTTAAGATTTGAGTATTTAGTCGGTTATTTACAGTGATAAGAACTCTACTCAGACCAGATTTTTATGAAATGAATAAAAAATGTACTTGAAATGAATACTAATTAAAGACATTCTTCATGAAATTCCTTTGAAAAAAGGGCTAGAGCCTCAGAAAGGACATTTTGAAGCAGCTGTGGATTATGTTAAAAAACAGATTGCATTCAGTTTACAATACTGCTAAAAAGAGGTAATATAAATGTTTTCTTGCAAAGTGGATCAATTTAACCATCTTTTAAAAATACTTGGAAGAAGAATTTTAATACACAGCCATATTATTTAAAGAAATTCTGTGTCAAATGGTTATTAAAACTGTAGGTTATTAAAGTGGAAAAAACTTAAAAAATCATATAAGCAGCTTAAGGGAGGGAAAGGTGTTATTTTCACATTCTAAAAGCAAACTACAAGGAAATGTTTAAACTTTATTTTAAAATTGTATCTTGTTTGGAAATAAAGATAAATGCTTGTTTCTCTTGTGTTTTGTAAGTCCTGTATCTCAATGCCGTATCTAAATTTTAGAACTCATTCAACTTTTACTGATTTGTTTCTTTATTTCACTGGTTTCTTGTTCATCCTAGGCACTTAAACACAATAATAGAAATATGAGATACCAAGCGTCTGAAAGTAAAAAGGGAATGCTGGTGCCTAAAACAATTTTTTTTCCTGAATAACCCATACCCTCAGACATGCCTGGCAGTTTCCAACGGGGAAAAAGGAATTTGTGTGACTACATTTATGTAAAGTCCATGAAATTATTTCTTTCTTCTCTGAGGCGTGTGTACACTTAGCCCCCCAACTAATGTAGTTTACATTACTAGGGTGGACAAATTGTGGCTGCAGATCTAACAATGATACATTTGAGTAGCCTTCCAAAAGTTTTTGAAGGACTGAAATTTATAAACACATAAACCAGCTACATAGGTGAGCAAATCATATAAACTTTTTACAGGGCTGTATTTTAGACTTTGCTAATACACTCACCTAGCTACAGGAATTAGGTCTTCCTTTTTAGCTAGGGAACTGAAAAAAATTAGGTTTTTTGCAAGGCAATGTGAGAAATGTCACCCTTGACCACTTCTTTTTGCACTGCTTAAATCTTTATGCTTGGCTGAGGGATAGATTTGTTATCTCTAGCAAACCTTGGTGGAAAGTGTTTGGCTGTTCTGTAATAACTGAGGCTGAGCTCTGAAGAATACATGTAGTCTGTTACATTCTTAAAACGTGCCAATTTAATCTCTTGAGTAATACAACTAAAATGAAACAGGGAAGAGTTTTAGTCCAGTATGTTTAAGAAAGGATTCTTCTAGAACCCCAAGGATTTATTTATTAACAGTTCTGAGTATTGGCTTTGCAAAGGTAGCACCCAAAGATAGTAAACACAGATATGATTTTTAAATAAATTCTTTACCTCCTACCTTCTGTTCAAATACATGGGTGTTTTGGAAATAGGTGTATTGCTAATCTGTTGAACGAAGGAGTTTTGTCTCAAGTCATTCATGTATATCCCTCTAAAACTGCCTTTGCTTTCCATTCCCAGCCCATTAACATGGGAGCCACCTTTGACATGACCTCTAATGGGAATCATGACAACTGCCCTTGTTAGGTGTGAGGTGCAATGTACACATTCGACTCATGTCAATGGTAGCTCAACTGTATAGGTGTTGATCCAGTTTATACTAACAGCTGTTTGTCTACCTGTCTGCCCTGACACTGTGAATTCCGTTAGGCAAGGGACATGCTTAGAACCAACAGACACACTTGGGAACCAAACAGCACTCTGCTGACATTATTAGAAATAAATATATAGCAACAATACAACACGTGTTAATTGATGCACACCCAGTGTGGTGTCTGCTGGGAGCAGAGGTACCTGAGTGATCTGTTTTGCAAAGTAGCTGGGTGATTACACTCCATAACATCATGATGGTAGACCAGGTGAATCCAGTGAGTAGCTGGATATTTCAACCTTTATTTTGGTGGCTGTTTTTATTATAGAGCTGTACGGGGTAGATTAAAGCAACTTTGTTTTCCACCAGTTTAAAATGAGACGTTGGAGGAAAAAGGACAGCTGGTGTATTTCATAATGAACCATCTGGCATTTTTTGGTGGATCCTCTGATTCCTAATTTATTACTGAATTGTGACAGCATGAAAATCAAAATTATTGATTGTGTGGAATCAGTGTTTCCCTCTGGCACATTTTGTACTCCTTCAGTTTCTGTCAAAGGATAGTCATTGGAAGGATAAGGACCTCTCACACTGAGCTTTGCAAAGCTTGAAACTCATCTATTCCATTTGCCTTTTTTTGGTAATCATGCTGTTTGACATTTATTCTGGAAGACCAGCTTTCCAGATGATCACATCTGATCTGAACCTTACACAAAGTGGCACTAATTGGTTTTAAGGTTCCCCGAAGGAACTCCTGTGTTAGGCTCGTATTTCGTTTTATTCCCTTTCATTTATGGCTCTTTTTTAAAACTACCAGTGCTAGTTTAAGAAATAAACTGAATTAAAAAAAAAAAAAAAGCTGAAATTTGAGATTCAAAAAATACAGATGCAGTAGAGGAATTAACTACTCAAATAGGAGACTACACATTCAGTCTTAATTTATTTTAAAATTCTCTAAATAAAGCATACTTTTGCTTTAACTAGATAGTACATAACCATCTACCTACCACTAAATCTGCCTTCAGAATCAGTTTCTTTTAGTGGCTGGATGAAAAAGATGTTGGACTTCTGAGGAAAGCATCTGCACACCAGCAAGTATATGACATCTCCATCTCACTGCCAAAAAGGATTATGAAATGCGATTTCTAAATGAGACAATTAAAAAAGAAATGAAAAGAGGAAATGGAAGTTGAGTAAATCAGAGCTAGAAAAGCCATAGGATTAGAAATGGTAGGGGTGTGGTAAGGTATAGACAGAATGTAATAAAACAGTAGATAAACAGGGAAAACAGTGATAGACAGAAATCAGATTAAAAAATGGCAAATTGCTTCAGAAAATCGCCCTTAAAAAAAAGAAAGGAGAGGTGAAGACAAAACACAGTAATGGGAACTGCTCTGTGGTTCAGGCTGCCTGAAGAAACCGTGGAGGACCATCTTCAGCTGTTCTCTTAGGAAAAGTGAAGAGAGCCTTGAACTTTGAATAGTGACAGTGATCAATCACAAACTAGAATCCAAATCTGAATCCTAATTAATCTGGCTATTGGGCATTGAACAGCGACTGGCTCCTAGGTTCAATTTCTTGTACTATGGTCATCCATTAAGGCCTTACAGCTCTGTCTCTTTAATAGTGTCAAGGTGACTGATATATGAAGTGTGGAGCCTCAGAATAACTTGCTGCGTCTTTTCTTCCTTGGGTGATTCAACCATAAGCATCAGATCACTCCACATCCCCCAATATATTATACAGTTTGTATAGATCGTTTTGAACCTGAGGAGTGTATTTGCAGTTACTGTATGTTTTCAGAACTTGAATGTGAGTTTTTTAGAGCTGCAGATCTAGGAAATGGCTGCTGCTTATCTCTGATTTTCTTTGAGACAGTATTACTCTCTAGCAATGAAAGTACCTTTCACAGTTGATGAAACATATTTTCAGCCATGCTGACTGCATTGATCAATGGACTGACAATAAAACTTTCTCTAACCAAAGCAGCATCCAACTGTTTTAGAACATATGCTGGCTTTACCACTGAACATTTTCCCATTGGCATGTCCAGGGTAATCTATGGGAATCATAGAATGGTTTCAGTTGGAAGGGACCTTAAAGATCATTGAGTTCTAACCCCCCTGCTATAGACAGGGACACCTTCCACTAGACCAGGTTGTTCAAAGCCCCATCCAGCCTGGCCTTGAACACTTTCAGGGATGGGGCATCCACAACTTCTCTGAGCAACTTGTTCCAGTGCCTCACCACCCTCAGAGTGAAAAATTTCTTCCTGATATCTAAATCTGCCCTCTTCCAGTGTGAAGCCATTACCCCTTGTCCTATCACAACCTGCCGTTGTAAAAAGTCTCTCCTCTGGCTTTCTTGTAGGTGCACTTCACATACTGAAAGGCCGCTATAAGGTCTCCCTGGATTCTTCTCCAGGCTGAACAACCCCGACTCTCTCAACCTGTCTTCATAGGAGAGGTGCTCCAGCCCTCTGGTCATCTTTGTGGCCCTCCTCTGGACCCGCTCCAACAGGTCCATGTCCTTCTTGTGTTGAGGACTCCACAGCTGGATGCAGTACCCAAAAGTTGCATGAAAGTTGACATTATTGGTTCATGTATGCAACAAAGTGCCGTGTAGGGCATGGGAGAGGAGACCAAGAGATTTACCTAGTTTTGCTTTCATACTTATGCTTATGTCCTTGCATGTAATTAATTATGCTATTTGAAAAAAAAAATGATCTGCAGATAAAACAAGCACATACTAGGTACTGTTGTGAGGGTTTGAGATAAAATTCATTGATGCTAAGTCAAAGCAAGGCACTCCTTCAGCAGGTAGTTGCATCCAGCATAAATTCTTCAGTGAATATCAACATCACTTGCATGTCTTCAAACTTTGATGAGCTGGGTGGCTGGGTCATAACCCCTAAGTGGTATCTCAGCTATTTGTAGTCTGCATATGAGGAGATAGGTTCATTTAAAACCTAAATACTCCTTGCCTGTATGCTCTGCTGCTTAACCAGCATTTTGGGACAGATAATACCTTTTTTATCTCTTCACCTAGATAAATATTTTTCTAATCAGCAAGATGATTGTTGATGTGTTTGTGATTGCCCAGTTTCCATACTGCGTTAAATGCAAGAGTGTCCAGTATTCTGCTTGTCTGTAATCCAGTGAGTCAGACTGAGCACGTAAGTAATTACGGAAAGTGTTATTTCTGGAGTCAATGTCCCCCAGACAGCAACTCTGTAACTGCAGAGAGCTGATCAGAATGTCCCTATACCTTTCAGGTGTAGAGAAATATGTAGTTACTGAAGAAATTAGATGTTTCACTGTTAAAGGACTGTCCTTCAGCCTTGCTGCTTTCTAGAGCAATTCCTTTGACTCTAAATAAATAAAATTTCCTTTAATGATATAATACTCAAGACAGCTCTGAAACCCCATTATGAGCCATGACTCCACTGTAGGCTTTCTGCATAATATTACTATTACCATTATATTGGTAGTATCCTAAAGTGAGTAATTATATTCCTGATGCCTGGGCCAGTCAGCTGAGGATGGTTGAATGAGCCATCTTAAGTGCTAGTTTCATGAAGACTTTCTGAGCAGAGACTGTACATGGATGTTTTAAAGACTTTTATTCACAATAATTAAAACTGTAGTTTCACTGCTTATTTGGCATGTTGCTCAACATGAGAACTGGAGTGCTTTGCATTAATCGTATTGTGATTTGCATGCCGTAGGGTAAAGAAGTCAAGAAGGGTAGGTCTTCTCTGATGTTACTCTGTCTGTGCAGAAGTACCTTCCTTGCACCTCAGGAGCCTCTCTTTCAAAAGCTTATTCACCTGTAGTAAGGCTGGCAATAAGTGATAATTCTCAATTAATAGCAATGTTGTTGTCACCATTCAACAGACAAGCCAGAAGAGCAAGGCAGTCTGTTTCCTTCTTGGCTGCAATGATGGGTTGCACTGATTGTATGTGTGCCTGCCTGTGTCAGTCATTCCTTCCTGCCCTCTGAGTAAGTATCAAACATCGGGCAATTTCATCTAAATTTGACAGTCATCAGATAGAGACCACAGAGCTATTAAGTTCCTGCCTATTTCATGAAGATAGACATCAATGTAGGTGAGCAATCATCCACGGGAAAAAAGGCTCACCCTTTATTAAGCATCAGAGAATCCACAGAAAAGAGAGATTTCAGATACCAGGTCTTCTTGTCCTACTGCTTACAGAGCTACTGGTTATAAGTTTTTGAACAGGGTTTCAGGCAGGACTTGCTGCCAGGGGACACCTTGCTTATGAGAAGACCTGCTGGAGGAGAGAGAGTTTTCATGGGAATTACACTTGTTAGCAGAGCTTCATGATCAGAAAACTCTAAATGTTGTTCTTGAGGGTTTCCTGAAGTTGGGGCACACAGACTAGTAGCTTCAAAGCGATATTAATCCATATGTGGATTAATACGTTTCCATACGTGATGCATCTGAATGATTTTTCAGGATTGTTCCAGTAAATGAACCTCTTCCTCAGTCCATGTGAATTTGCAGCAAAATCATTTTAATATATAGTTTATGTTGCATAATAGAACTATAAATAAATGTAAATAATGATATCTTTATTTGCATTAAAAGTATATAAGTTGCTCTTGTAAATATGCAGATAGCTATTTATCCTTGCAGCCTATGTTTGAGTTTCCTATTCTGTTTTGAACCTTGAAAAGAGCCAGGTAATAATTTGTATTCATTTTGCATGTTAGATAGTCTGAAAAGAGACAAGTGAAATCAGTCATTTGCCTTATGCGGGCTAAGAATGATGCTGTCAGGGATTCAGGTGATCAGGGCTAGGCAAATGCTGAACCGGAACCTCTACCTGTGGCACAGGATACACTTGGTACCTCATCCTCTCCCCACCATCCCATAATGTTTCCAGTTCATCTTCAGGTAGTGGTTTGTCACATAAATCTACATTGTGGTCTTCCTGAGGGATGTTATCTTGTTGTTCCTGGCCATTGAGGCAATTAAAAGATGTAACCAAAGACAAATAATTATTTCTAATCAGGAATCCGTTTGGATATTTTTAACTAACATCTTTCCTTTGGTGTAGTTACAGACTTCTGTGAATACGGTATGTTCCCTTACTTTATAGGCTGTATTTATTAAAACAGAGAGATGAATTAACAAATTGCTGCCTCATTAAAAAAGTCAGGCACTATGTACAGCATTTATTTTTGATGCTGCTTTTTCAGAGACCTATTTTCTGATACGCTCATCCTCCTCTTCTCTTTGCCTAAATAAATTTTTCCGTGGAGTGAGATGGGAAGGAGGTTATTGTAAATATTTCAGGGGCTGAGCCAAGCCCTTATATTCACTGTGGAATTTGTCAGTGTCGCTGGATGTACCGCACTGCCGAGAGGCTACATGTGGGGTCGCGTAGAACTCTGCGATGGGGTTTTTTGGTATTGCTTAACTCCAGAGAGATAGCAATGAAATGGTCCCATGCAAGTCGCTGCCTGATCTCTTAGTAAAATACCCTCACGCTCTGGTATGCCCTTTTGTCCTCAGCAGTTCTGAGCAGTGAATATCTGACAGAGACTGTAATTTCAGTTGGTTTCAAGTGGATATTATCAGCAGGACAAAAACCAACACAAGTGTTGCTAAAATGTAAAAATGAGGCAGGACCCTCCAGCACCTGTTTCTGGCAGGCACAGCCCTCCAGGGCTAGCCTGGGGGCTGCAGGGGAGCTCTGCTCTCGCTTCTGCGGAGCGCTGGCCTCGGGCTTTGAAGCCTTAGCTGATGTTTTAGCTGACCCTTCATTTTGAATGACTCCCTGCATTCCTGGCATTTGACCACGTGTCGTGGTTTGGGCTCGACTGGCCACTGAGATGAATGACAGATGCTCTCCCCCACCTCTCTCTCCAAGGAGAGGAGGGAGAGTGAGAAAGATATTAATGAGTTTAGAAAAAACTGAACTACTTTAATAAAATATTAATAATAAAATAAAAAGAGAGTAATGAAATATATACAATATATACAAAACCAGTACTGAGCTCCTGGGATGATGATCACGTCACCAGCTGGCACTGGGAAAGTCCCAGACTGGACTCAGTGTCAGACGGGAACTGGATGATGGATCTGGATTCAGGAACGCACGAATCGGGATCAAAGGCAGATGAACAGACAGAGTCCTCCTTGGAGGCCAGCCATTGAAGAAAGAGCTGAACCTTTGATCCCTCAGCTTTTATACTGCGCATGAGGCAGATGGGATGGAATACCCTGTTGGTCAGTTTTGGGTCACCTGTCCTGTCTGCTCTTCCCCGCAGGTGGGACCCCTTTATGCTTTTCCACTTCTGACCCTCCAACGGGGCAAATAACCAAGTTATCTGGCCTTGGGTGTTATAGCAATAAGTATAAGCAAGAGCCTCTCTGCATACCATTCCTTGGCATCAACTGTAAACATAGGTCTTACCATTCTGAGAGCAGTGTCTGGACAACATGCTGTTAATTTCAGAGAGTTCAGTTAGTTAGAAGAGGGTTAGCTGCAAAGTAAAATTACTGAACAGAAAGTTGGTTCTGTTTTGCCTCAAACCAGGACACCATGTTTTTCTCTCCATAAAGTGATGTAAGGATTTAAAGATGGCCTGAAAGCTGTTTGAAATCAATGGCTGGCCAACAATTTCCCTGACGCCTACGTCTTCCTCTTTGATGTGCGAGTAGATGCTAAGGGCAGACCCCAGCATGAAGGAAGACTAGTATTCATACAACAAATCCCTCCACGCCAGAACTGGTATGCTTGAACCCTCACCTTGGGTTTTGTATCTTGTCCTCTTTCAGAGTGACGGCTGACCTCCTCGACCAGCGTGTGCTGGGCCCCTGAGCTGGAGTCTGTGCTCTGCCACCACGGCCAGACTTCATCCACGTACAGACCTCTGCGTTTTGGGAGGAGAAGAAACAGGAGAAGCAGGAGACTTTGGAGAGAGAACTACTGGGGTGCTCTGTGAGGAGACTGCCATTTCTTTTCCCTCATCTGCTTGCTGCTCCACCATGCGTGAAGGCTTCAAGCTGTATAGTATGAATTAGTGAAATTAGCCTATGTGAAATAAAAGCAAACCAAAACAGAATGCCTCGTTAGTTGGGTGGAGATTCAGAGATACTGTTCTGCAAAGGAATTACATGCACTGTGATCATATTCACTACAATGCACAACCTATAAATTTTTAGTATCTCCTTTCATATCACCCCTCATTTACATCACCCTTTCGGGGAGACTTGCCTTTGAAATTGCAGGCTTTTGGGTCAGGGACCCTTATTGTGGGTGTTTTTGACTCGCAGAGTGAGGCACCAGCTGGTGGAGCCTGCAAGTTGCCGCTGTGCACTGTACAAGTGAAATAACAGCAATAACGTTTGCAGGGGCAACCGAATGAAGAATTTTATCATATATGGCCTTTAAATATTGACTAACTGATTTAGCACTTGAAAAATATTTGGGGCTTGTGTGTTTGTCTACTAAAACTGTAGATAGTTACTGATAGCAGTCTCCAGCTGGATTCGGAGAACACTGTTGGTCACAGTGACCTTCCCTCCTGTTCATTTTTTTGTTACTAAAAGTTGTTGGAAAAAGAATTAATCAGCAATGTCATTCAGATTATTCAAACTATAGTAATCTTTATGTTGAAATGTACCTTTTGTGAAATGAAACCATTTTTATGAGGAGGAAACTAAACTATGTGGAATTAAAGTGCCAGAGGTTGTTACGGTTAGGTATTTATATAATTTATGTGCTCAATTTTCCCTGCTATTTTATGAAATTCTCATGATAGAAATTGTTTTTGAGAATCATAAAATGTTTTAGGAGAAATATAGGTTGTGGGTAGTAGATTGGATTTTTCAGGAGTGAATGGCTGCTCTGCTTGCAAATACCGTCATGGGGCAGATGACACAGTGGCGTAGTGAATTTGCAAACTGTAGACAAATAGTGATGAAAACATGGTAATATTTTGGTACATGAATAACTGTAAACAGGAAGCTTTTATTTGAAAAACATAATGGATGGCCCTTTCTTGATTGTTAGTCTATGATGATATTCTCAGTGCATAAAAAGTTCTCGCTGAAAGTCTGAACACACAAATAGATTTGCCTGTGCTAACTCAGTCCACTGGGATTACCAATAAGAGTGGAAAAAAGTTTCTTTAACAAACTAGATGAATTGGCTCTCCTAAGTGCATCTGGTCTCTAAGTCTCTGACATATTTTGTCATCCTGAACCACTTTATGGCATGCACAACTGGTTAGCTGGTACTGAATAAAGCCTACAACTCTGTCAGGGGTTCCTGGGGCTCTTTCCTAGATTATTTACTCAATGTAAAGCTTATACCTTAAGATAACATCATTTAGTCCAACTCACCCTTACCTACATCTTACCAAGAGATCCTTAGCTCTTGGAGGTTTCGGTTTGCTTTTAAAGGAGGTCCAAGAATCAAAGCTTTGCCAAAAAACCCCAAACAAACCCACCACAAAACCCTTGGGATTATCACTGAGTAGAGCATTTTTCAAGCAAGAAGTTTGGACACTTTTCAGTAATGTCTTTCTGGCCCTGCCTGTGCCACACAACAGGATGGGGTGAGGACATCCCTGAGGAAGGACAAATTGAGGTATTTCTCACAGCAGCAGCAGTATGGTTGTGCCAGTGTTGCCTACACCCCTAACCAGCCCTTCCGAGGGTGCAGAAATTCTGTCCTGGAGTACCCTTTCGGGGTGAAAGCTTTCTGATTTCCATCGAAAGTTCAGACTCCTGCAATGGTTGTTTTTCTGAGCAGAAAAAAATTTCTGAGACAAAAAAAAATCCTGCCAAAATTTTCCAGCTGGCTCTTTCTGTTAACGTGGGGAGGATGCATGGTGTTTTTCATAGTTAATGAAGATGTTGATGTCCTACTTTATAATGACGCTTAGTTTTGACTGTGGAAATGTGACTAATTCTTCCACAGATTTAACACTGGCAAGATAACACAGTCAGTGTTATGCTCACTAGCTTAGATCTCTCACCTAGCACCATCTTCTGCTGAATTAACCCATGCCTTTTCTGTCTCACTTTTGAATGTCTGAAACCAGCCTCCTTGGAAGGGTTGAACCCCCAAAACCATTGCACTGTCCACAGGGGCCCTGCCTCAGGTTCCCGGCTTCCTTTTGGCATCACTAGCCTGTCACAGTCTCCTGAAAATGCCTGCCTGCATAGTTAGCCTACAGAGATTAGAGGCCACTGTATCAAAATGTCTTCTTGGATAGGACCTTAAAATGCAAACTTTCTGTGGGCCGTACCTTGCTTTTTGCCAAGTCCTCTGAGCTGCCAACTGCTCAGGTAGCAATCTGATTGACTTGCAGTGATTAATCATTTCATCTTTGCTGAAAAGAAGGGCGAACAACCAGAGAGGTGGAAATTTTCAGGGCATGTTGTGTTCAGGAAGACGGGTGGAAACAAACGCTGGTGCTGGAAAGATTTGTCCAAAGTGTGTGTGTTCCCAGCAGATGGTGCTGCGCTGGTGGCCGTGAGCGAGGGATGAGCCTAGGACTGCTCCTCATCCAGCAGTTTGTGATACGCAACCTGAGATGTGACATTTATTGAGGGAAAGGGACCCCGAGGACACTGGAAATTGCCATCGTGCAATGTGGAAGTGGTCTGTTCACCCACAGGCATAGGTGCTGCGCAATCTGAATTTCCCCTTGTGGCCTTTCGTTATGTTTGCATTAATCTTCAGTTCATTTGTACTGTTGGCTTTGTATTGCATTGCCTCAAGGTTTGCATAATTTGTATAAATATACAGCGTACTTCTGGGGCTAGAAATAACGTGCACCCTCATTTTGTTAGTCCTTTTAGATAGACCAGGGCAGTGCGCCTCTTCCACACTTAATTAAAGAATTATTGAACCTTTTGGTAAAATAAGAAAAAAAAAATCTTTGGATCACCTCGTACTTTGCTATTTTGGAGTGACTTGTAAATGTGAAAAGCACTTAGCAGTTAGAAAAGCAAAACTGCAATTTTTATGTTTGTTTTATAAAATCACATTTTTGCGATTGTAATTGCAAGCGCGGTACTCAGGAATTGACACGAAAAAATGTGAGTGTTCACT
Organism: Anarhynchus alexandrinus; assembly: GCA_008711295.1. Taxonomy (NCBI): domain Eukaryota; kingdom Metazoa; phylum Chordata; class Aves; order Charadriiformes; family Charadriidae; genus Anarhynchus; species Anarhynchus alexandrinus. The sequence goes on from VUYV01000090.1 coordinate 3,299,213, forward strand.
AAGCTCTGGCTTGCGTTTCTCGAACAGGAAGACACTGGCAGCAGTCAGAAACAATTTTGCTGACGTCCTCCTGCCTTGTGAAGGAGCGGTTGCCTGTGGCCCAAGGAGGGACTAATAGGGGATCAAGGTTCCTGAGAAATGGGGAAGGGACACCATAAAGTGACCTCATGGCTGGTGAGACCGGCCCTAGCAATAGTAACTTTTTAATATTAAATTCTTCCCACAAAATTTGTCTAATTATTTCTGAGCAGACCAACTTTTTAGGGCAGCCCTCATATCATTGGCATATTTTGTGCCTCTTCTAAACACATGGTGCTTAAATGCTGTGTTGTAAATATGAGGGAGGAACATAAAGCATACGCAAAATGCTATGGATTACCCTGTGCTTTGACACACCACCTGATTTTTAAAGACTTTACTACAGAGGTCATAGTAACAATATATTAGAACCCTTAACATTATTTAGTAAGAAATTTTTAACCCTGGAGTCAAAAGACCTGATTATCAACGTTGAGTGTAATCAAGTAGAATGAGCATATAAGAAATCTTCATAAGCAACACAACAAAGCAGCTCAATGTTGTTTCCCTTGCAAGGCCATGGCCTTTTCATCATGTTGACTGTGCAGATATAGCAGGGTTTGCGGTATTTTCTTCCCTGCCTTTGTGATTATCACTAAGCAACTGGCCCCTCACTGTTTCTCTGATCAGAACTGGTTTAGAGAGATTTGCATCGTTTCGAACTTTTTCTTTTTTAGAAACTGTATCGCAAATTAATGGACTAAAAGGAAAGTGCCTTAGATGAGTGACATTTCTTTGTTGAAGAATTATGGATTACATTATGTTCTCCAGCCCTCTATGGAGAGAACATGCAAAACGTCTCCGCAGCACCCCCCAGCATCCTACTGCTGTTGAAATCTTGCTGTTTTGGAGGTGAATTTTGGAGGTGCCTACAAACAATATATCAAATGTATGTGCTTGCACATAAATGTCCTAGTTCAGCAGTTGAGTAAATCATATGCTGTCAATGCAATTCAGAGGTTTTGCTACATTGCAGGACAAGACACAAGATATTTCTACACAGAGATCCGATTTATATAACCTGTTTCCCCTCTGAAGATGAAATCTACTGCAAAAAATCTTTCTCTACTGCTGCTCGTAGGTAATTTCCTGGGAGAGAGGAATTCTCTATAAACATAGAGGTTGAACTGGGTTGGTACGTAACAAATACACCTTTCTGCCCGCCTCCCAACATGCGTTGCAGACATTGGAACATCACACGTTAGCTACGGGAGAAATAATTTTTAGAAGTACGTCTAGATTTTCATTCTAAACACTGGGCATAAAAGTGAGTGCAACAAGAAGTGTGTGTCTGTACACCAGCTCTATCCCGCGCTCACTGAATCTGCTTAAAAAGAGTGGTAGCTTTTTCCAGAGATGGTAAGCTCTTAAAAACTGCGTCACATATTGTTTAGGATATCATCTGTGTAAAGCCTTTTGTTAGCCTCCATTTGGTATCAACAAAGAGAGACAAGAGAAAAGGATGCCTTGGAGATTTTCCAGTGCAGACCTCGTCCCTTTTTATTCCACTGTGAAATGAAGAGACACCCCTGAAGGTACCACACATTTCTGATACAGGGAGCATTGAGATGCTTTATAGTAAAGCAGCAAGGTGCAAAAAAGATGTGCAACCCTGCCGTTTCCTAACGATGTACACACGGTGTTTATATAATGGCTGTTGCTGACATAAGTTATCTGGTTAGTTCCTGGGTGAAGGTGACTGCCTTCCGTGTCAAATGTCTTCAGGGAATGAAGGAAAATCAAGTACCTCTTAGCTCCCCCTTTTTTGTGCTCTAATCCGCTTCTGAATGTCATGGAAATATGGGTTGGTGTTTAGCAAAAGTCGTTATTTTAAATTCAGGGTTTAATTCCATAATTGATCAGGATTTTCAGTTCATTTTTATAGTGGACTTTCATTAATAAGTAGTAGGAAATTATCTGAGAAACTCCATTGCTTGATACAGATGATTATGGCAAGTTAATCTCTGGTTCAAAATTCCCTCCCTATGATTAAAGTTTCAGAGAGCCTGATGACACAGTTCTGGGACACTGCTTTTCTTCGAGACTAGTTGTCTTTCATTAAAGTCTAGTTTTACAGCTTCTGGTATTGGATGTTTCATTTGAAGAAACCTCATTTTCCCATGTGGATAAAAGGCATTCTGCTCTCCCCGTTGAGACTGTGTGGAAGGGGCGGGTGTACCATCTTGCAAAGACAGTGTGAAAAATCCCATTTCTGGACTACAGGCGTAATAGGAAATGCCATTCCCACACTCTGCAGAAACACCAGGGAAAGCGCACTCCAGCCCCGGACAATCAAACCTTTAAATCGTAAGGCTAATGATGATCTATTGCAGCCTACGACGTGATTTTCTTTCCCTGGCGCTTCCCTCGGAGTAGCCGTGTCTCTTCCCCCTTTCCCTCGTGCCGCTCGCCGCGCGTGGCGTACGCGGTGGGCTGCGGTAGCCGCGCTCACGCCCGCAGTCGCAAAACTCCCTCTTACAGCAGCGCAGCAAGCTACCATTTATTTTTAATTGCTCCCCACCGTGTAGGCCAATTAAGGATGAAGCCAGCAGGGCAAGGATCACTGGCAAAGCCTTTGAAGGGAGCAGACCCAGCATTTGCTTCGCCGGAAGGCTGCCATTCACACATTTGTGCAAGAATGCAAACAATTGGGCTCACTCAGTGGGATGGAGTGCTATCTAGTTCAGTCTGAACCACTTTCTAGTGCAGATGGCAGTGAGAGTGGCAGCACCGCTGAATATTATCCCCGGGGTTAGAAACTTCCCAAATGAGATTTACATTCGTGACCCTCCCCGTGTCAGCAGGAAACACCTGCTAAAGCAGCTTTAGGAAATGCCTCTCATTAGCAGCTTCTGTTTGAGCTCGGGTTTTCGTAGCCATTGGAGTTCAGCAGGCTTAAGAACTTGATCTTTTGATAATATGAAAGGGAAAATATTAGAGGATAGTAGGTACGGGCTCCATTTTCGGCTGCTGTTTCCCGCTACTTTAATTATTCCTTTATAATCCTCATTTGACACATTTATTTCCCTAGCTTTTGATCCTCCCAGCAAAGACGGTTGCCGGGTATCCTAAATAGCTTGGTCATTTCCAGGAAAACCTAGATGGAGGGCTTGCTGCGTAGGTTGGAATTAGCAACCAAATATTTCAGCTGCTTTGGGAAAAGAGTGAGTCTGCAAATTCGGTCAGGAGTGTTGTGAGCCGCCTGTGCTTTCTTGTTTCTGCGGAAGCGAGCTGGCATTTCTGTCCAGCTTCCCTCAGAACCGGGAAGTGTCACTGCACGTAAAACCAAAAGGTAATGAGGAAAAGCAGAAAACCAAAAATGGAGTCAAGCCAGTTTTATCCTGGGAAAAGTTCTGCACTGACTCGTTCCAGGGTGGGTCGCTGTTCCTCGCAGTGGGCTTGTACAAACTGCCGGCCGTGGCTCACGCATCGGCATCGTGTCTGCCCAGTGTCACAGACACTGTGTGACACACAGACGCTGGGCTCAGGGGAGCTTTGGTGTCTCCTGATGTCCGAACGCGCATCATGCAAGTAAATTTTAGTCAAAATAAGCCCAAGCTCTGGCTTTGTTCTTCTTGCGTGCATCGCACGAGGAACCTGCTGGGGATTTCATGAGCCAGTCCCCCAGGGAAGCCTCCCAGTTATGCACTGGTCAGGATGGTGAAGGCAGCTGGTGCAGCCAGTCTTTCTGGTTAGTGACACCATTTCCTTCCCTTTGCGCGCGTCTCAGTGGTGCCAATTCCACAGGTTTTAAACTTTTTAAAAAAATATATTTATTTTGTGAATCCCTCAGTTTTCTCCAGTGGAGACAAAGACCCTATATGAAAAATCTTGGATTACTAACAACTAGTCTTTTCTGAACCGCTTAAAAATTGTGGCCACGGGGGTCTTTTCTAGACACGGACATTCACGAAAAATACTCATTGCACCTCTTGCCTGGGCATTTGTTTAGTCATCTGTCTGGGGAAGTCCCCCCCACCTCTAAAAGGGCTGATGTCAGGTTTTAAGTGCTATTCTTCATACAGCAGCAATGGAAAACGATGCAGCTGAATCGGCACTGCAATTCCATCGCATGTAGGCAGGTTTATTTTCACATGTATGCCAGGGAGCCTGATTTTGCACATTATAGAAAGCAGGTTTTCTGTAATATTTCTATAAAAAGCTCTCCGGCTTGTCTGTAAATGAGATTTTCCCCGCAGAAACTCCTGCAGACGCCTGGGAGGCAGAAGGCCAGTGTGGCTCGGCTTATTCCCAGGTGCTCCTCTCCTCTCCGGGCTCCCGCAGCGCATCTCCTTCCTCGGCTCCCCGAGCTGCACCTCCTTCCTCGGCTCCCCGAGCTGCACCGCCAGCGCCGTAACCGCAGCCCAGCCAGCCGAAAAGAGGAGGAAATTCCTCACACGCCCCGAGCCCCGGGAGCGCCTGCTCCCCGAGCTGCCCGGCTCTCGCCTCCGCGTGGAAACATCGATGCTGCAGATGAGAGAAGGACTGGCACGCCTCGAGGGCGGAAAAGAATGGAGCTTCTGGGGTTACTTTTGTTCTGATCCTGGTTTATCTCTCGCTGTGTGACTGCTTTTTAAAATTTCCCTGCGTAGAGACTTCTGGGGATACTGCGGCTTTCTGTGCCACATGAAGTCATTGTGAGGATCAGTTATTGATGGCTGTTAAAGCAAGCTAGCTATTAACGTTACTAAGGGTATTTTTTTTTTTTTTACATTAAATGTATTTCAGCAGTAATGTAAAATTTTAATTAAATTTCATCCTTCATGACACCGAGAAAAGCACTGTTATTTTACAAAATGTTCACATCTCTGACGAGTGTAACTTTGTCCTCATTTTTAAGAAGCTAATCATTCTGTACAAAATATGTATAAAACGAATTGCTGCATTTGGTTTTTTTTTCCGTTAGATACCTGTAACAATACTGTATTATAAAGATGGAAATTGTCAAACAGTCTTTTCTGGGAAGAAATGCAGCTTATTAAAACCGTATAAATAATATCTGAAAGGAGACGTATTTGTGCTCTTCTGACAATGGAATAACATGGTGCCTGTGTATATTTTAATCCGGCATTCGGTGATTGTACAGCACGGTGATATAACAGTCTTCAGATTTCAGAGCCTGGATTCAGCAGTAGATGCAAGATTGTTTTCAACATGGTAGAGAATTGTAGCGAGGGAAGAGACAAAGCTGTTCAGGGTTAGACAAGGGTTTATCTCTCCGATTGCCAGTAGTGTGTGTTTTGTAAGTCAGGATATGACTGAGTATCTATTTATATGGCTGTTATAGAAATCTATGGGTGTGTTTTTGGAATGCGTTTTTTCAAAAGCAAGCTGGATGTGCACTCCTGTATGTAGTTAATCATTTTACTATGATGCCTATATCATGAAAGCTCAACAACTGTATTACAAAACCCCCCAATATTGTGATCGTTTGTCTTGTTTTCCCCATGATTGATAAATGCTCAGCGCATCAATACATCAAAAACAAGTTTATATACTAAAACAGGAGCCTGTCATATCAGAGGAAAACAAAAACATTAGATAAAAGGAAACTGCTAACTTATATTCATGAGCACCTATCAGCTTTTAATAAGACAGCATCCAATTCAGACCAAAAGACATATCCTGCTTTGTATCGACTATGTTATGTCAGGCTGGGGATTTGACTTGTCATATTTGCTTCCCATATTTCTGCAGTCAGAAAGTCTTTGAAAGAAAACTTCTGTTCTGATTTCTTACTGAGATGAAACTCACGTTTCGGTTGACAGGGAGTGGCTGTGTCTGCAGTTGCTGCAGTAGTTTGGGTATTTTTAGTAAGAGAAAAAAGCTTGCGCCTGTGGTCTAGGAAGTGCTCTGTTGCTTCTCCGTAGCCTGAATGTGTGTTAGAGAAGCTGAAACGAGAAGGCAGACGAGTCAGCCTACCGTGACTATCCATGCTGCTAAAACGGCGTGCAGAAAACACACCAGGCGTTGGAGGCATCAGGCATTGCACCCATTGCTTGGGAGAGAGGGTGGTCACGGGAGGACAGGCAGGGGCCGGCAGGGAGAGAGGATGACCACACTGCAGGAAAGCAGGTGCAGGTGGAAAGAACAATCAGATTTGGGAAACGTGTGATGGGAAGAAAAGATGGCTTTAGCTGAAATTGTAAGCTGAGACCCCGAGGACCTGGGTTCAGTCTTCGCTTTGGCTTGGGCTCCCTGTCTCATAGTGGGTAAAACAATGTCAATATTTCTGCCTTTCAGTTGCCCATGGGCACCTGAGAGGTAGCGGAGTATCTGCATGCAGTACCAAATGGATGAGGAATTACGAGTAGTTGCAAATACAAGTCAAGGTGTCCCTTAAGACTATCTCTCCTTAAGGTACTCAAAATATAGAAAAGCTTTTCAAGCTTTACAAGCTCCAAACACCTTAGTGTAGTTCTTGCTTTGGAGATATTTCCCTGGGAATTTCCCCGGCAGGTTTCTGGTCATTTCAAGCCTCTACCACCTTTCCCAGAAATTGTCTGTTCCTTTCAAAAGAGAGGTTTGTCCTGCCCTGGCACAAATATTTGCTTTTCAGTTTTCATCTGATTTCAGTATATGGGCAACACCCACTATTCAAGAAATGTATGTTTTCTGTTGCTAGAGGAATTGCTTTTCTTTCCCCTGTTGACATCAATCACAGGAGCAAACATCTTCTTGACCCCGTGCTTGGGTTATGAAGCTGCAAAACCCGCACTGCAAAGGAGCTGGCACCAACCTGAGCCTGTGTTGACTCAACCAACCGGAGAGGCAGTCTTCCACCTCTATTTTGCATCCGTACTGAGGGGAGAGAGCACAAAACTGGAATTACTGCATCTCAGCAAGTATCTGGAATAGCACAAATGAGGATGTGTGTTTCAAAGGGGATCTGGCCACCTAAAGCTCCAGTTTGTTTGAGGCGTATTGGTCTTTGATGGTCATACTGAAAAGCAATAGTACAGGGGATGGGCTCATGTCAATGGTATGCTACAAGAACAGTCCTGTAAGACTTTCTTTGTCTATGTATTTCGAATCCCCACTTTTATCACGTCAACACTAAAATTACAAATGTCCTCTCAAAAATCATAATGCTCAAAATGTTGGCAAAAATTACTTTTTTACCAAAATTACAGTGCATTTTATTCTCCTAGTGCAGCCTAGTGTCTGTCTTATTAGCCCAAATTTGCATTTGATGAAACTGCATGCCACGGATTTTGTCAGCAATTATCATTCTTTTCAAGGGAGGATGTTTGTGATTTGGGCTGAAATATGCTAATTACCGAAAACCATCGACACGTGAAGAACTCAGTATTTCAGCCTACTCCCCATACCACCAAGAGCGGTGAATGTGAAATACCACCTGTCAAGCTCTTGCAGCAGATTCGGTATACATTCTGCGGCGTCTTATGGAGTAAGAGAGATGTGGGAAATAAAGTGCTGGAGGATGCGATGTTGTTGCTTGCCTCTGCGATTCGTACACGGAGCAGCCCGGCAGCGTGGCAGGAATTCCTCAGCTGAAGTACAAAAGGCAGCATCGCAGCGAGCTGCTGAGCTCGGTAATGCTTCCCCATACCAAAGGGGAAAAAGTTTGCTTGGGGATTTATTTTTTTGTTTGTTTCTTTAAAAAGCCACGCTTGCAAACCAGTGACTTACACACGAGAATGACACCGAGGATTATTTTGAAAGTGCTTAAAAAAGTTGCGAGAGAAGGGGACTGCTGATTGTTCAGAGCAACGCAAAGCTGTTGCTGCCTATTCATTTCATTCATCCTAAATACCCAGTCACAGTTTAATTCCTAGATGTACTGTATGCCCTTTCATATATAATCAGCCTAATTTGTCTTCAGCTGCAAGCAAGTGAACCAAGATTCATTTAGTTAAGCAAGCTAAGCAAAAACATTCTTTGCTCACAGATGGGTAAGCCAGCCCATATCTTAAGATAAATGAAGGGAATTTTGTTTTCTTTTCTTAGCTACTGTAAGGAGTCCTACGGACAGAAGAATGACAAAACAAATTCTGTCCCTCCATGTTTTTAATTAGTTAAACAGGGAAAGACTAATAGATCTCATCCTGGAATCTGGAATCCTAATTTGCAATATTGGATGTTGTTTTGACTTCAACTGGCACTTTTAACAAATAGACTTTTCACTAGAGGTTTTCAGAAAGACCGCGTGTAATATTAGATGAGAGGTACTTAATTAATGTAGGAAAGCGCCAACAAACTATCAGCCAGCACTGACTTGTCTTGGATTTGAAATAAAAGGTATTTGCTCTGTGCTGCCTGCCTAGCAATTACCATTAAATGTGTGTGGATTTAGGCCAATTCTTAATGAAAAAGGGGCCAGCTCACAACAAATGTCACCCATGTTGTCTTGGGTTACGCTGATAGCGTGGTGAATGAATCAAACAAACTGCAGGCATTAAATCTGGCTCACCCCAGGGCAACCGGGGGAAGGCAGAGATCCGCTATGGCTTCTGCCCTGTCTGAGGGCGCAAGGCAATAGCCAAATCTGTCCGTCACACCTCTCTCCCAGATAGCTGAAAGATTTGCAAAATAGCTGCAATAGGACATCACGTCATCAAAAGAGAGTGTATGCAGAGGAAAGTGCTGAAAATTGAAACCCTTTTAATCCCAGCGATCATGCTGAAAAGTAGCAGGACTTGCTACTATGAGAACTGCGCTACCATTTTTGAGATATATGCCTCCCCCTGACTGCATGCAGGTGAAAGCAGACGGGGAGGGGAGAAAAGTACATCTTCCCAGGCTCTGGCATTTTCTTGGTAGAGGAGCAAAATTCAGAACAAATGGCAAGTGTCTCAGCCCTGCATCTCAGCGTCGCACCCTCACAGGGTCAGAGAAAAAGGGAGCACGAACAACTCTTGCTGCCCGTCTCCGTCTTCCCAGGAGAAATTCGAGAAGATGCTGGAGCAAGGGAAGACGTGTCCCCTTCTGCCCTCTGGCACCAATGGGGCAGTGACCCCCCTTAACCCAGGCTGCAGGGGAAAGAGTCACGGTTTGCTCTGCAGCCAGTGGAGAAGGAGACTTTGCAGCGAAGAGGTGAGTTTAGGAAAGAGGAGACTAGATCTCGCTAGGACTATATAGAGAACCCAAAGATTATAAAAACCACAGAAATCCTGCCACTCCTTGGCGAAAGGATTTAGCTTGTTAGAGGGCAGGGTGATTGCCTTGGGACCAGTAAGAAACCAGGGAGCTGGATCCCCTTTTTCTTTCTCCTGCTCCCTATCGTCATGAACCACCACCACTCCCTGATTTCTCACCCGTGTGTGCACAACGGGCAGCAGGGAGCAGGTTGGCACCTCCCATGAGCTTCAACATACAGCAGAGGTAAAAAATCTACTAATTCCCCGGTCTAAGGTCTCATGTCATCATCACTACCTTCCTTCTTTTTTTAAACAGTGTCCGCATGGCAGCTTAAGGTAAGGATTTTCTCTGCCGCTGTCCTACCATCTTTCCCCTGTCGTCTCCCTGTCTCACCTGCTCTTGGCCAATCTCTAGAAGAGACACTCTGTGCACCTGCGTATGTTTTTTTTTCTAATTCCAGCACTGTGCAAAATGGATTTTAGCCCTGGCTGGGGCTGGGTCTCCACGTGCCCTGCCGGTGGATAGCGCCTCTTCTCTGTTTCAATCTCCTTCAGGTCTTTGAGCTCCTCTCGGAGCAGCCAAAAGCCAAAGTGTGCCCTGTGTATTGTTCCCCCCCAAAACACTGGCACTACCCAAGCCTGCTCGGAAGGGAATTCAAGGAGGTGGCGGTGTGCTGGCAGGGCACACCCCGAGAGCCAGCGCGAGGAAGCTTGGCCCCAGGTCCCTGAGCAGCGACTCATGCCATGGTTGCGTCATTTTGGTCTGACTGTTCTGCAGCACTGCTGCCTCTTCTTTTTGTCACTTTTTTGGCTGACTCTGTTTCTGTGATAACCACTGAAGTTTTCTGGCGAGTCACATCACCAGCCCCAAATGACAGCAAAGCAAACTATAAGTTATGCAAAAAGGAACTTCTGCCTCCTTACAAGTCACTTGCACTACGCTTCTGTAAGTACCCTCTGAAATCTAGAAGTCTCTTCAGTAGAAAGTTATGTCCCAGGAAAAACAGCATGTGCTTAGCACTTCCCTTTCTCCCATCTGTTTCTTTTGGGGATATCAGGTTGTTCTGAGGTGGGTGGGCTCTTGAAGTAGATGGTGGGTGAGTCCACCTTGAGTGTGGTCCACAGGAATTGTCTGGGCTCATCCTAAAGCAGGTCAAGTTATCTGCTTGGAAAATAAATTCTGTTTAGAGAACTTGTTATTTCTTTAGGTTAGCCAGGCACAGCAGCCAAATGAGGATTTTCCTCATAATCTTCAGAGCAGAAGTGCGGAATAAGCCACGGTTGTCTGGGAAGGGCCGATCATAGTTTGCCCTGGACACTCATCAGTGTAATCACACCTTCAGTCTCGCAGCCCTCAGCTTTTCTGTGGTAGTGGTGCCCAGCAAACCTCTCTCTTCCCAACCAACTTTAGATGCACCAAGGGAGAAACCTTTAGTACCCACCCACAGCACTGGTTGCCTCCCATTAAACCCTTCTGGCACCCCGCCATTTGGATGGGCAAACTGCTGTTCTTCCCATTATTACTTTCTTTTTTTTTCTAAAAAAAGCAATCAGACTCGTAATATATTGAATGACTTTTTCAGCTACCTGGTTGTGTGCGTAATTGAAGGAAGTGGTTAATTTTTGAGCACAGTGGGTTATTCACAGCGCTAAAATTAGTTTTGCTTTTGTTAGACCAGAGATCCATTTGCCGCTAACACAGTTAAGGCACAAACCAGTATTTATATGAGAGATGAAAAATGCAGTGATTGACTCAAACCTTCTGTGCCACTGAACACTGTGCAGCGATCTAACTAGCGGTGAAACAAATAACTTATCACAGCATTGGAATTACATGCACGTAGCGGGAAATTCTCTTTTTTTTTTGTTCACAAAAGGACTTGATCACATGCCATTATTCAGAGAGTAGCTGAAATCTCTGCAGGCCGTTACTAAAAAGCCCTTTGCTTTTTACTATCGTAGGCTTTGGCAGCTACAAGAAAATGCAAAATGATGGCTGTGCTTGTATCGATTATCATCCTAATTCTGCTTCAAGTGAAGTCCATCACAAACCTGCCACAGCCTCCCGTGGGAGCGAGTGCAGGCTGTGTATAATTGCAGTTACTTTAATACAAATTTACTTACTTGACACTTGAAATTCTGCATTCCTGCTGCAGTTATGCTGTGAGCAGCATTAAATTAACTGACTCCCAGAAAAAGGCCGAGACCGCTCTTGCCCACCTATGCTCCTGTTTTCTGCTGGAGGAGTGACAGCCCCCTGCCTGGAGCCGGTCCTGTAGCAGCGCAGGGCTTTTTTTCCGCTTCCCCTGGTCACCTGTGAGATTCCTCCAACGTACTATGTCTTTGTGATGGATGCGCTGCCCACTGGCAATTGCTCATTTTGATGCTCTGCGTGACGTCTCTGCTTCACATCTGGCTCCTTATCTCGTTATTTATTTTATGACCTCTCTACCCATTCTGATCTTCAGTCACTCCAAATTCTCTTTGCTGCCTACTTCTCCTGCTCGGTTTGCTCAGTCAGTGGCCCTGCGTCTGGTTTTTGGGTCACAGGGAATGAACAGGCTCTGGTTGAATGCATCCTTCTTCAGGTGGAGAAGAAGGTGACATCTTCTAATAGTTCTAAAGCTGTTCAGTGCCTTTTATCGGTTCTTTCCATTGTCCAAACGCAGTACGTGTAGCCATTTAGCTTTGCCAATAGGGCACCTTCAGCTATAGCTTTAATTCAGTCTACACAAGAGGGGGTCATGAGGCCGTGGCTTTATCCAGAGTCTATTTTAGGTTTGTGGGTTGGGCGGAGAAACAGAAATTGAGCAGTTTCTACCATCTCTTTAAGAGGTGCACTGTAAACCCGGGCAACCCTGATGCCGTGTTATGCAGAGGAGTCAGCACTGGGAAAGATTCGCCCCCTCCCAGATGCTCTATTGGTGTGTGCGTGCAGCAAAGCCTCTTGGCAATAACCCTTGAATTACCTGCCTCTGCTGTGAGACTGGACAAGGTTAGGACCCCGATTTAACCTCATATTAGATCCTAGGTGCCTCCATGCACCCACTTTTTGGATACTATGCTGCTTAAAAGCTGGCTGTTACTTCTGCCCGCAGTTCACCAGCTGCCTGTCAGTGCGACATCCAGATTCTGCAGAGAGCTGCTAAGGGAAGAGGCAGAGCAACGTATCATAGTGGACTTGGTTTTCCTTTCAGACAAATCTCTCTGCCCTAAAAGAACTGGAACGCTTCAAAGCATCATTTACAAATGTTAATATGGAGAATGCTGGGTACTCACTGGGTGCAGGCATCCAGATAAGTCTTTAGAAAATGTCTGTGCCAAAAGTGGAGAAGTCTCAGATTTGTGTTTTAGTATCTATCTGCCCTATTTCACTTCTGACCTGTTGTAAATGAATAAATATGTTAAAGATGTCCAGCTAAATATCAGCAGGTTATGCCCTGCAAAATCTCCATGACTGGTTTGGGAGAAGACTGTGCAAGCCCAGCTGGTGAGACTGTTCAAAACTGTGATGTTGTGATGGGCCTCGGGTTCCCTGGGTCAAGTCCGTACCACACAGGCTTGGTTGATGCCCCTGCAGAGAACCAGGAAAAGAGGAGGGATGTGCACGTGGATGTATGCAACTCCGTGCCTTCATGATCAGGGTGGGAAGTTTTTCACGTGTGGCTAAGATGTTGTACTGAATCTATCTGTGCTTGCGCCTGTTGCAAATGAGTGGTTGTAGGTAGCAGTCAGTGAAATACAAGCCATGACTTGTTTCCCTCACCCATCATGAAATAAAATTAAGGAAGGGCCAAAAGACACCAGCTGAAATGCCGTGGGAAGGACCTGGCCACTGGCTGCCTGCGCTAAGGAATGAGACAAGGGGCTGGGGCCACGGGGTGAGGGCAGGAACATGGACTTAGAGAGGTCCCTGGTTCCTGCGTAGCTGAGATGTCAGCAGGCTTGCAGTTGAGCACTGTAGATACTCCATGTTCTTCTGTGGTGGCTTGATAGGCAGCACATTTCATTCCTCTCTGAAAATGGGCTACAGAATTCCCTCTTACTTGGTAATTGTGCACACGCAGGGAATTTAATTTGAGAGAACAAACTCCCAGTCACGAGTTTTCCCCCCTCCCAAAACAGTGTGCTTGAGGACCAGTGTCCCAGCCCGCTCTTCCCCAAAGCTCAGGCACCGGTGTCTCTGCAGAGGCTGAGGCTGGAAGCGCAGCTGATCATCTGTTGCATCTGGAGAAACTTTTGTGGTTGAGACTTTTGGGTTTTGTTCAGCTGACAAACAGGAGTTATTGGAAACTCATTTGCATTGCAAGTGTGCATTAAAATGCATGAGGTGTGTAAGGCTGGGGCTGGTGGAAGAAAAATGCATGCAATTTGTGGAAACTGTGGATTGTTATGACTCCTGAATTGGCATATTTATATGCTTCATTGTTCTTAGATTTGGGATTTTCTGTTTGTCAAATCTAGCGCGTGTGACATACATACCAGGACAGACTTTTCTTCGTTTTTCTTTCACTGAAGACCTTTCACAGCAACCGATGTCATAGTTTAACCATGATTACTGGGCGATGGGCTACATGACCCAAGAGACCTCCCGTCCAGCCTGAATCATTCTTTTCCAGGAATACACTTGCCAAGCTAAGATATTTCTTGAGAATTCATCATGCTACAAATCACAGTTGGGCTATGAATACAAATCCTGTTTGATGTCTCCAACTGAGACAGTATTTTTAATCCTCCTTTCTCAGTTGTCTAAATGCAGTAAAATTGAAGGCAAGATTAAGATCTGTTACGCAAAGGATCAAAAAATGTTTCTTGAGACACAACATTAAGAGGTGTTTTTTGATTTGGGTATCCCAAATGTTTTCCAGCAGAGGTGTGGAGCCCTTTGGAAATGTAATATATGCAGACATGTACTGAATAACAGACAAGCTCTTTTATCTTAGTCCTCTTTTGCAGGACACTTGGAGGAACTTCATAGATCCTGCAACAGCTTCAGACTCTTGCAAGTGGAAAAATCACTGGTGCTGAGAACAGATTTTAAACTCTTAACCACTTTTCATATGCTGCTGTATGGGCCCAAGAAGTCATAATATGTCATAGCATGTAAAATGTTATGTCCCCCATTATATAAATTGCATTTCTTCCGGTCTAACGAACATACAAGTGAAAGTCAGGAGAATATATCACAAGTTCGATATTCTCCCATAAACATGATAGATACTACTTCTCTGGTAGATGCATTCAGCATTCCTCTCAGGATACAGATTTACTAGACAAGGTCCTTTTGGTCCACAGAATGATGCCAAGCAGCCTCACCATTGCCTCCATGAGCTCTGCAGACCTCAAGGGTTCAAATGTGTCTGTTGCAAGTCACCCAGGTCATTGTCAGGACTCAAACCATGGGGCCATGGGGTGGGTTACAACACGTCTCCAGTCCTGTACAGAGAATGAGCTTATTGGCAGCATAGAATCATAGAATGGTTTAGGTCGGAAGGGACTGTCAAGTTCCAACCCCGCTGCCATAGGCAAGGACACCTCCCACTAGACCAGGTTGCTCAAAGCCCCATCCACCCTGGCCTTGAGCACCTCCAGGGATGGGGCATTCACAACATCTCTGGGCAACCTGTTCCGGTGCCTTACCACCCTCAAAGTGAAAAAATTCTTCCTAATGTTCAATCTAAACCTGCCCTCTTCCAGTTTGAAGCCATTGCCCCTCGTCCTATCACTACATGCCCTTGTAAAAAGTCCTTCCCCAGCTCTCCTGTAGGCCCCCTTTAGGTACTGGAAGGCCGCAATAAGATCTCCCCAGAGCCTTCTCTTCTCCAGGCTGAACAACCCCAACCCTCTCAGCCTTTCCTCAAAGGAGAGGTGCTCCAGCCTTCAAATCATCTTTGTGGCCCTCCTCTGGACCCGCTCCAACAGGCCCATGTCCTTCTTATTTTGAGGGCTCCAGAGCTGGATGCAGTACTCCAGGTGGGGTCTCACCAGAGTAGAGGGGCAGAATCACCTCCCTCACCGCATGAACAAAGCGTCAGTGGAAAAGAAGAAAGAATTGGAAATCTTGTTGTTTTTATCCTATGGGCAAAGGGACAAGCTGCTGAAGGAAGGATTGATCGACCACTTCCGTTGCTGCCTAATGCTGGACTTGGACTTCAGTCACCAGGAACATGGTAGGTGCAGGGGAGCTGTGGATGGATGGGGAAAAGGGGGAGACAGGGAAGTCCCTTTTGTTCAGAGCTGCTCTGAGTGAGAGGCCGTAAAACTGGCATCCTCTGGTGCGACAGAGGTGGTGACAGAAAAGCCCCATTTCTCGTGAGGGATAATACAAAGAGAAGTTGTACAGCTTCAGGCAAGAACAAGCTGAAAAAACCCAGGGAAAAATACAGTATATTTTTAATGTTTGTGTGGCACTTTGAAGCTGGAAATTGTTATGAGTGCTAAATATTATGTTCCCTAATGTGTAAAGCGGTGACTAATACTATTAAATTCTGTCATACAGAAGCCCTTGGGATGCAAATTCAAAGAGGCACGATAAATAACCATAACATAAAAAAAAAAAAAAAGAGAGAGAGAAAAAGGAGGAGAACAAACCTCCTCTTCCCGTTTCAGTGCGAATGTGCTGACTGACGGCAGACTTGCAGAGACATTTCTCCTCCCTGCTCGGGCTGTACAGCCCAGACCCAGCGTGGGGAGAAGAATGATGCTTGCTGAAGGGGTAGCGAGAAAATGGGTCTGGCCGGCTGCTGCCTCGCAGAGCAGCTGCTGATGGGCACTGCCCGACAGCGGGTCCCCTCAGCCCCCACAGAACCCACGGCCACAGATCCGACTCTTTTCCCCTCATCCCTTTGGAGCTGGTGAATGTAAGCAGCCGCGCTGCCCAAGCTGTACACCTCCGAGCCGTTAATGCAAAGCTCTCGGTGGCTTTTTGAGAGCCCATCAGCAGCTTTCCCTACAATAGCTCTGCTTTCGAACGGCTCCTTGGGGAAAGCGGCATCTCGCTGCCACCCACTCTCCCGACTCCCGCTGGACACCGCCAGTGCTCTGCAGTCAAGGATACGGCCCTCCTTCCTCCTACACTTTGCCTGCATTATTTTTTTTTTCCCCTGAGTTTTTGCATCATTTGTGTGTGCCGTTGTCAAATGAAATTACTGATCTCTAATCAGGAAAGAGGAAGGGGAAAAGCAGGATTGTGCCCAAACAGATTGCTTGCTGCAGTGAGGTGAGATGACAGCCTTGGTGGCCGGGGGGATGGCGGTGGGTGCCATTCTCCCCTGCTTTAGCAAGGTTTTTGCCACACTATCCCATAGCATCCTTGTAGCCAAACTGGTGAGATGTGGTTTGGTTGTTGGGGGGGTCAGTTCTGGGACTGGCACAGTGTAATGTTTTTACCTTTGAGCTGGGCAAGGGTCAGAACGCACCTGTGATAAGTTCCTGATGGCACTCTGACAGCTGTCAATCCTTACAGGCTCTGCCGCAGGGACGGTCCCAGCTCAGCCACCTCTGATGCTCCACGCTATTGGTGATGCCTTGACAACGTCCCAAACTGGTCACGGCCACAGATGTCCCTGCGGGTCCCGCTGGCCACGGCTGCAGAGGGGCAGGGTGCCGGAGGCAACACGCGGTGGGAAAACCCCACCCAGTAAGAGAGAAAAAAAGCCATGGGATTGTTTCCCTAAACCCAGATATAATAAGCAGAGCTCGATGAAATGTGCTGGGTGAGCGCGTCTTGCATGCGGCTGTTTCTAGGGGAGTGATTTTTTTCTTGTTGCTTTTAATTAGCCAGGCTTAAATTAGCAGCATCTACTGTTGATATTCCTCTGTGAACAGCTAGAACACTTTCAATCAGGAGCCTTATTAATATGCAAAAAAGTGATTTGTTTTGATTTCAATCTGGAAGGATTCCCCCCCCCCCCCAAGTTTCCATTTCAGTATCTTTTGCTCCAAATGAAGGTGAAATTACTGTGTCGTGTCCATGTCAGAGAACTTGGGTTATCTGGGGAAAGAAGAAAGACTTGATGGAGTTTCAGAAACTCCCATCTGGGTTGGTATTTGTTCTGCTGTATTTTTCTACGCTGCAACAACATGCTGCCATGGGATAGCAGGAGACTCACCCAGGCTGCTGTGCTCCCTCACAGGGTAATTAAAATGAACGTGGTAGGACTTTTTTTTTGCTTCCCAAAGGCATTGGGACTCTTCTCAGTTATCTCCTCCACTCCCAACCTACAGTTTTGGACAGGAGGAAGGCACAAGTTCTTTTATTCCTTAATTCCTGAATCAGTTCACCAGTATATTTGCATTACTGTATTCATATTGCAGATGACCGATGCTGGTCTGTGCATAGAAACACAGCCCCAACGAGCCTCACACATGGCGGAGGGTTTCATTCGGTCTTGCTAAGAACATCAGGTCCAACGTTTCCTTGCTATGAAGTTTTTGGGCTGATATGGCAGCAGAATTAAGTTGTTCCCTTCTCTAATCTGGAAGTCTTTGGAGAGGGGTGGACATCAAGATCGAAACTGGGCCAAAATGGCAATGAGAGAGAGAGCCAATTTTGGGCTGTAGAGCATCAGGTCTCCTCACCCCCTTGCAACGGAGCGATGGGACTTCTGTCCCTGTCTGTAGAGGTCTTTAAATCCGTTTCTGCGAGACACCCAGAGGGCTATGGTTGGGGCCTTTTATTATTACTTTTTGTTAACCCTGCTGTGTGTCAAAACCCCACTGTGATATGTGCAATGCATATATGGAGAAAGCTGGGGAAATGCTGAAAGAAAATCTGAAAGGAACCGAATTTCTTTGCCTTTTGAGCCCCCTTGGCAGAGCAGGAGTGGCAGCAGGAGAGCTCTGCATGCCTGCCCTGCGCCCTTGCAGGAGACACCCAGGGCACCCAGACCCTTGCCACTGCGCTGTTGGGGGAGACTGGTGTGGGCAGAAGTTTTGCTGTCCCTCACTTAATGCTAATTTTTATAGGAGAAAAAAATCATTTTGAAGTGGTTTGGATTTTTTTTTTTGTTCCCTCTGAGAGAATCCTGGAGTTTGTAACTGTTAATCCGGGTTATGTTCAATACCGCAGTGTCTGACTTTTTCCATTAAACTGTTTCCAAATAGGGATTTTTTCCTTCTATGAATGTATGGGGAAAAGTAAATTTTTTTCCCTGGCTGGATCTAACTATGAGACTCAGTGGAGTCCAGTCATGTGCTTAAATTAGAAGAGTCCTGATTCTTCAGATGTAGGTTAAACTGATTCATGTCGGGTTTGAACCAAGCAGATTGTGAAAAGCAGTGATTTACACAGCACAAATCATCCAGTCTGGCACTATTTGCCTTAGGCCGGTTGCATAATTGCAAGTGTTGAGTAACAGGATGTTATCTTGATGTTCATACCACCTCCCCAACCAGGTACAGCTCCCAGGTGCAGATGTGGGGATATACACTCCAGAAGAAAAAGGAGGTTATCCCATATTAGAGTGAGAAGAGGACCTTAGCAGGGGGCAGTAAGCTCCCCGTGCTCCCCAAGCAAGGGGTGATGCCGCCAGCTGGGGACCTGCCTGCGAGGCTACCAGCCAGGCAGAAAGTCAGTCACCAAAGTGGGGTTTTGAGTAATCTGGAGACAGGACTGATGGGACAGACTGATGAACTGATGGACAGATGGACAAAGGCAGTGGGACTGGCACGTAGACAGCGTGCCAGGGTGCTACAGCCCTGGCTGTGGTCTGTGCTCAGGGACCACTTAATCTTCAAACAGCCTGTGAAGAAAGGGACTTGGATTCCCCAAATATTGCCCTTGTGACTGAGGGGGATAACAGTAATGCCAATGAGTGACATTCGCTTTGGTGGGTTGGAAGGACAGACTTTTGATGTGTGTTTTCAGTGTACCTTTCTTCAACTGCAGTTCCTCCTGTCTCGGGGGAATCGGAGCCCTGCGTGTCCCCGGAAATTAAAACAAAACCTGGCTTCAGTGGTATTTCCTGAAATGCGTTTTCATCTCATTGAATCTGTCCTAACAGCAGCCCCGAAGCACCCAAGATTTCATTTTCATCTAGTAGTGATCAAAAGCAACATCAGCAAGGAATAAATACACAAAGCCATGCTGCGGGGATATTAATTCACATGACAAGGCAGTGCAGTTTGCTTTATTAAAAAAGAAAGCTCATGTGAGGATTTTTTTTTTTTTCTTGGTCACTGAGCGTTTCAGTCGCTATGAACATCTGTATTTTGCAGTCTGGTATTTTTCTGGGTCTTGGCTTTGAGGAAGTAAGTCTTCAGCTCCTGTGAATGAAGCTGCAGCCCCGGTGAAGGTGCCTGAATTTGTGATGTGCCTGGGACAGTGGCAGCCAAGGGCAGGGGCTGACCTCAGCTGCACCGTGCTGGTGGCATTGGTGTTGATGGTATTTGGAGACTGGAAATCCACTCGCTCATCCTGGCAAGGACGGGGAGACTTTTTTTAGTGAACGCCTCCCTTTTCTCCAGCAAAAATACAACTGCGTTGTATTTGGGAAAAAAAAACCCAACCCCCCAACTAGGTGGGCTGTCTTTCACAGGGGTTAAAACAAGCCAACTCCACCCAAAGCTGCCTGCGACTGAGCTGCCTGTTGCAGGCTGGAAAGCTCATTTTGGCCACCCTGGACCCCGGGGTTATTCTCCCCTCGGCACCAGGGCACGCACCACCTCCCACCGCAGGCAGCTGCCTGCACCCTCACCACCGCTATGCTGGGGCAGGGGGAATTTCTAGGTTACTTTTCCGTGACAGCAGACGCTTCGCTCCCATGACAGGATGAGTGATGCTGTTCCCTCGGCACGTGCTGTTGAGAGCAGTCACCAGCTCCGCTTCCCTTACCTTGTCATTAAGCAGCAGAGGCATTGCCATTTTGAATTCGCGGTTGAAGACAGCAGGCTTTTAATTCAAGTAATAAAGCTAGAAGGGTTTTTTCAGCAACGCAGCCGCCAGAATGCGATTCAATACTTTTGGGTTTAGACTAGCTGAAAGCGGGAAGAGATCAAAAACCATTCCGGGAGGAAAAGAGCTGCTGCTTCTCACCAGAGAGTTATCACAGACTGCAGCTGACAGGGGAGATGCTGCCATTGTGTTACGGGTCTCTCTGGAGGTCCCTAAGGTAGAACAACAGCAAAAGTTTATTCGGAACAATAAAATAATAAACTAGATATATTGAAATCTAGTGAAGGGAGAGGTTATGGAGAGTAGGAGCGCTTCCCCTGGAAACACCCTGCTGATGTGCAGCAGTCCCTGGGGCACACGGGGATTTTTATTCTCCAAGAGTCTTCTGCAGCATATCTCCAGAGTTGGGGTAAGTGCCGGCCCACGTGGCTGTTACTATGGAAACCAGTATTTTTACATCATAAAATATAGTCATGTAAAACCCCTGTAGGTTGTCAGCGCTAGAGCCGTTTGGCAAGGAATAGGGCTGCCGGGCATATGGGAAGAGCAGCGCCTTTTCCAGAAGATCGTCCTGCTCTTTATCAGTTGAGGGTGGTGGGCACCTACTCCTGTTTCAGCCATCAGGGGAGGCTTCGGGGAGGGGAGCAGCTGGGTGGGTGCCCATCACTGCCCCCCCTCCCGCGGACGTGTGCCTCAGCAGGGCGAGGTAGAACCAGCACAAAGTGCCACCTCCTCAGACCTTCACCAGTTCTGGTATCTCTGTGGCTACGGAATTCAGCCAGAGCTTTGGAAATGAAATGTTATTTGGAGTGTTATCAGCTGCTTCATTCCATGGCTGCTATTCACACGGAGGAGATGGCTGTTCTTCTGGAGAACCTGGGGACACAGTGTGCTACTGCAGCTACACATCCCAAATGGCAAGGAGGCAAGGACACCAGGGTGGAAAGAGTTCAGGGCATGAGACCCCTGTGCAAAGGAAGGAATTAAAATACAGGTTCGGTCCTCTTAATAACCACTTCACTAAAGGCATGTGGGGGACAATGTATTCAGCTGTCGGGTTCTTGACATACGCCAAAGAGTTCTCTTCCAGAATTGGGCTTTTCTTCACAAACCAGCAAAATTTTTAGCTGAATCACTAAGATGCCGCTTACTCAAAATATTAATACAGGCCTAAGGTCTCTTCCTAGCTCTTCTTTTTTGTGCTGTCTTAGCCCAGAAGTGAACCTCATCCTGAGCTCGTCCTGAGTCCCTGCCCTGGGCTCTACTGATGGAGTGACAGGGGACAAAGCCGCGGTGGCACGAGGGTGGGCGCCCGGTCCCAGCCTCCCTCCTGGCACCCGGCACAGTGCCCATGCTCTGCTGGGAGCAGTGGAGTTTTCCTGGCGTGAAGCGGGCATTGGAGAGCTGCTGACTGGGCTGTTTTGCACATCTTTTTCAAAATGGTCTCTGTGACGGCGAGAGCTGCGTGCACTAAGTTTGCACGCGTGGGAAGCTCCTTCCTGGTAATGCATGGTTGGAGGACTTGGTCTAATCAAATGCAATGTAAAAACTCATTTATTGAGGCACATATAGTCAGTCTTGTTAAAGAACAGAGGCAACTGTTTGTCAAAGAAGCATAATTTTTGGAATTTCACATAAAGGTAAAGACAAGGAGTATGACACAGCAAAGCCTCCGTTGCTTTGGCTTTTAAGCAGGGAGAATGTCCTTAGAGGATGGGTTATAAAACTCTGAGTAGTTTATGTGATCTTCAGAGACTGCTTTCTCTCCTCTGTTGTTTACATCAACCTTTGAGTAAAATGGTTATTTAGCCTAACTTCGTGATTTTTATGCTCTTTGTGGTGCCACTTCATTGCACAATGGGGATGTTTCCGCCCCTTTTATGTGCATGCTTGAGGCCTGATCATATACTGGTAGGACTCTGATTTTTTTTTTAAAAATTCATATCTAATATTTATACTTGCATTTGTGAACTGTAAAAATCGCTGTCAGTCATTTATTACAGGGCGACCAAGCTGGGCATCAACCAGGGATGCTGCACTGCAGAGCCATCACCTTGCAGCAATGCATATGGGGCTGCGGAAATGGAAGTCCTGAAGTAGCATGACGTCTCTGCTGCCCAAGACCTACATTTCAGAGCTGCTTCGCCCACAGCGAGATAATGTCCCCTCGGTGCCGTCAGCTGAGCGGCACTTGCTCTTCCGGCTGGTGGTTTTGGCATCGCCCTGCCTGCTGCTGCTGGTGGTGGGGTGGGCGGCTGCAGCGAGGCAGACCGGCTTCGCGGCCTCAGTGTCTGCTGCAGGGATGCGCCATCCCCTTCCCTCCCAACTCCTTTTTGTTTGTTCACTTTGCCTTTTTTTTTTTTTTTTAATTTTCCTGTTTTCCCGCTTTCTTTGCCACCGGTCATCTTTTTGCCATGTGCTGGATAAAGCACAAGTCCCACAGAAATGATTTCAAAGTACTGAGCACAGAATAAACGGACGGGAGTTTCACAGGTTATTTACTCTGCTCAGCCTTCCTAGCAAAATCCTACTTTGGTTTTTAAAACAGTAGCTGAGAACAAGCGCCTTTTCTACCTCCTCGGTGTCACCTCTTGCTCACCGTGTTAAGATGCCTCAAGACTGTTTCTGTATTTTCTCCCTCCTATTGAGATGCTTTTATAAAACCTGAAATAAAACCTGACTCAGGTTTGTGTGTACCGAAATTCAGTCCCACCTACTGTTTGCTTTGCAACGCTGCCTGAAATATAATTTTAATTTCATATTAGTTGTTTGCAAAAGAGGAAGCCCAATTAAAGAGATGAAAAGGAGTCCCTTAATGGCACTTTTCATGAGGAACCCCACAATACCAAAGCAGC
Source organism: Anarhynchus alexandrinus (assembly GCA_008711295.1). NCBI lineage: Eukaryota > Metazoa > Chordata > Aves > Charadriiformes > Charadriidae > Anarhynchus > Anarhynchus alexandrinus. The sequence goes on from VUYV01000090.1 coordinate 3,322,141, forward strand.
GTGCGTGCGAACACAGAAAGTGAGAGATGCTGAGCCCTACTGTGCCTGTCAGCTTGGCTTTTGCATACAGGGGAAAGAGAACAAAATTTACAAGGATGCTGCTCTCTGAAGTGCTACGTGCACTGCTGGTGAGCCCAGGAAGGAAACAAAGACAGCCATTCAAAGTAATTGAAGAACAGCCATAGTACTAGGTGGACGCGCTGAGAAAATAGACCCATCAGACTTAGACTTTCATAGAATCATAGAATGGTTTGGGTTGCAAAAGACCTTAAAAATCATCTAGTTCCACACCCCCGCCATGGGCAGGGACACCTCCCACTAGACCAGGTTGTTCAAAGCCCCATCCAGCCTGGCCTTGAACACCACCAGGCATGGGGCATCAACAACTTCTCTGGGCAACCTGTTCCAGTGTCTTACCACCCTCAGAGTAAAGAATTTCTTCCTAATATCTCATCTAAATCTACCCTCTTTTGGTTTAAAACCGTTACCCCCTCGTCCTATCGCTACACTCCCTGATAGAGCGCCCCTCCCCATCTTTCCTGTAGGTCCCCTTTAGGTACCGGAAGGCCACAATAAGGTCTCCCTGGAGCCTTCTCTTCTCCAGGCTGAACAACCCCAACTCTCTCAGCCTGTCTTCATAGGAGAGGTGCTCCAGCCCTCTGATCATCCTCATGGCCCTGCTCTGGACTCGCTCCCGCATGTCCATGTCCTTCTTATGTTGGGGGCCCCAGAGATGGACACAGTACTCCAGGTGGGGTCTCATGAGATTGGAGTAGAGGGGCAGAATCATGTCCCTCAACCTGCTGGTCTCACTTTTAAGCATTAATTTTAAAGGGTCCAAGGGTGAAATTAAATATTTGCTTAAATATAAAAAGCACTTTCAGAATAACACCACCTCAAAAATAAGAACAACTCCTAAGACCATTTCAGTTTTGATAGACTTTGCTCTTTTTTTTTCCCCACAGCTGAGCACAGTGTTTTATTATGTTTATAAAATCAGGCTTTTCAACAATTATAATAGGGTATTTTTGGGGGGGTTAAACTACCATTTTTGATCACAGTATGCAAGTAGGAGAAAGGACCTGGAAAGCACCAGAAAGTTCTCCAGGCATACCCACAGACTGCACAGGCCTCCCGTTTTTGGGGGGCTACCCGGAAACTGGGCAAGCCCGTTTTTCCAGCTCAGCAGCCAGAACTGGGGTTGACACGAACACGAACTGTAGGCGCTTATTTAAGAATAACACTCACACGAATTTAAAACCCATATCAAACTATTTATTTTGTGCATTCACCTTTCACTGAGGCCCATGCTAACATCAAGTACTTCTAACTGCTGAAGTTCACCTGAAGCCGACAGTCAGCTATTCAACCTGTGATCCCCTTCACGAGATGACACGATCAGGCTCCTTAATGACAAGCGGGAGTTTTTGATTTTCAGCAACAGTGCTACATTCTAGCATGCATTAATTTGCTAGAAAATCGCTTTAGAAGAGCATAAAGTGTAATGGATTCAAGTTAGAAACAGGGAGTACAATAAATGCCCAAAAGGTACCTCTGAAGTGTGACTTTCCCGAGAAATTCTTTAACAAAGGGAACTTAAAATAACCCGTCTCCACATATTAGAGAAGTATGGAGATAGTCTATCAGGTCACCCGCCAGAGGATATTAAGCATTAACCTATTTCAAATGTTATGTGTATTTACTGACAGAAATTGAATAGGTCAAACAGGTTTCTGGCTCACAATAGAAGATAAAACAGTGTTTAGTTCGATATATGAATAGCTACTCATGTAAATTAGTGTGCTTGCAGGGGTTATTGGGGCTATTTCATTGTTGCCACCTGTTTCTAAAGAATTGTGTATTTTACCCCATGACACAAAGCCTGGAATGAAAGGTATCAAGCTTTAAAGCAAGGTTAGAATAAACAATGAGACTACCACATGGAGCACACGGTTTGTGTTAGCAGAGTACAAGTTTAATAGAACAGTCTTCTTGCACGTCAGGTTGACAAAGCCATACTCCTCCTTGCCATAGTACCTGCATTAGAAGTGTGGTCTTGCTTTTCCTCTCATCAACAACAACAAAAAAAAGCCAACGTTAGCCTGCATCAACAGATTGCCGTCTCCTGGTGTACAAGTGAGCCTTCCATACATCTCTTATGTTGTTCGTGGTGTTAGTTGTGGACTTTTTGCTATGAAGGGAATTCAGGGTTACTTCATGAAGGCCATCTAAACAGAAAGGTTAAGATGTGTCTAATGTAGCCACCTTTGTCTCCTTTCATGTGCATTTCCAGGCTGTCCCCTGCTATTTCTTATCTTGTGTATATCCTGACTCTCCCCTACAGCTATCTCCTTGCCAGCAATCATACATCCAGGATGGGATTTAAGTAATTTTTACTGCTGGCTTCAATCAGATGAGTTAGAATAACAAGGAAAACTTTCAAAAAATCCTTAATCAGTTCTATGTTACCTTAATTGGTTGCTCTCTGCATTTCTCCACTTTCCTTTAGACATATCCAGTGTTTTATGTCATACAAGAGAACAGCCAGCCAACACCTAAGAGCATGTAGCCCGTCCGTCTTGGGTGGTGGGAGGAAGGGAAAACCCACCAGAGCTGGGAAACCCCACCAGAGAAAACCCCATCCTGAGTCCGAGAGCAGACAGCTGCTTTCAGAGATCAAAACTGAGCAGCGTTTCAGTTTGACTTAAGGGATTGTATATGGCCATCAGCTTTGTGCTGACCTCCATGAACACAACCCAGTTTTGGGTGGGAAGCACTCTGCTGTAACCTGCTGCCCTCAAACTAACATGACGCTGGCGTTGTGGCACAAGGCGGGAGGCGGGAAAGAGCCTGGATTTCAGACCCAAAACCCATGGCACGTGTTATAGGGCCACTCCAGATAGGGTAGGTTTGAGTGTGCTTCGCTGTCCCTCTACACCTAGCAATTTATGAGGGGTTGCTTAAGCAATGCAAAATCAAACATTTTCTCTATTTTAAGGACAGAAGCTGTACCACAGCTGGACAACCCCACTGTTTATTTTCGGTGCTTTTTCATTCATTACAACGCACCTAGGGCTGTTTTAGTATCGTTTCCAAAGAGTCTGGCTTCTTTCCTGGTATATACAGCATCTCTTAACAGAGAACGTGTGATCAGGCATCTGGACAGGGAAAGGATCAGGACTAGTCACAGGCAAGGACCGCAGACATGACTGTCAGGGAGAAATACACAGAGAGCATGCAGAGGCTTTTTCTTTTTTGTCATTTTCCATGGCTTTATAAAAGTTACCTATTCCTTAACATTGTCACGGCACGCAAACAGGCAGCGACCGCGCGGCTGACGGCACTGCCCTGTGCCTGCGGAAGCACTGCTCTGCACTGCACAGCGAGGCAGGGTCTCGGGGCCAGACCCGCAGAGATATTTAGGGGCCTAACTTCTATTTCAGACTTCAGTGGGAGGCTGGTGCCTAAATAGGAGTTGAGCACCTGATTACCTTTGCAGGTCTGGGCTCAGGCGGAGGCAGCCAGGAGGTGCTCCAGGTCCCCTGCCTGCCCGCGGGAACCTCCGCTCCTCTCCGGCCGGCGGTCGAACCGTGGTGTGGTGCGACCCTGGTGTTGTGAAGTAGCCGTTCTCCGACTGGTGACGGCCTGATTCACAACACCAGCTGCTGCACAGCACCTGAGGGGGCCCCCCCGGCCGGGCTCCTCGCCGCTGGGCTCCTTCACGCTCTGCCCTCCTCCGGGGTCCATCTTCCACACCACCGTGTGCTGGAAAGCAAAGCGACAGGGTTAGGTCCATCGATCCCACCGGTTATATACCCTTACCTTTTTAAAATAGAAATGTGTAAAGGGTGTATGTCTCCAAGGGGAAAAAAAAAAGAAATAAAAGTGGCAAATTGGTGCTGCACTCAGGATCTACTGCTTTGTAGAGGTGGGCGCTGCAGCACGATGCCGGTAACGCGTACAACTGCCCTCCTATTCATTTCCTGCGCTCATCTCAGGAGGGACGGAGGCCTGCAGGTGGGGGAAGCAACCTAGAAACTCAGCCAAGCCCTTCAGAGACACAGGAGAAACAGGCTGCTTTTTCACAGGTCCCAGGACGTTGTCAGAAGGAGAGCGGTGCCCCAGGGACCGCGTGGCTTCCCGAGCGCAACGCTGCCGTTAACCCTCACGCCTGCACCCTGTCCGCTCCTCCAAGGTGGGTGAGACACTGGCACGTGTGCAGTTCATTCCCAGAAGCTGCCCAGCGTGCTGGCATTCGGGAAGGTGCCCCCACCCCACAGAAGTTGTGCTGGGACCTGTTAATGTCCTACCCTGCAGCCCTTCCTTCCCCTGCGAGGCGCCCATCCCTCAGGAGCTCGCAGAAGCTGAGGGACACAACCCACTGCTGACCAAGAAAGATGATCTTCTTTTAAAACCATGCAGGGAGTTAGAGACTCTGGGGCTTTTGTATCGCTCAAGGGCAAAAGAAGTCTCCCCCGCCTGCGCAGGGCTGACGCTGGTGAGCACGCTGACCATCGCAGCCTGCAATGCCGCGTGTTTCTCAGGCAGTGTTTCTCCAGTTCAGTGTTGCAATGCTGCAGCACTACAGGAACAGCCTTGGGGAGAGCACAGGTCCAGGTTGTCCTGTAGCTTTTCAAGAAGACAAAAAAACGTGGAAACGAACACAAGCTTCTCCCTGATTCCCCTCAAAATGTTTCATGGGTGGTGCAATGACTTGCTTGAAATAGGTCATTCTTAAGGTGTTACCACCAACTCCTTATTGGGCTAATTCATCTAAGCACATGCGAAAAATAAGCAAATAATAAAACTTCATCCTGTGGCTTACAGAAGACTTTCCTCAGCAACCAAAACCCAAAAGAAAGCAGAGTTTCTCTGAATCGGCTCAGGATTATCCCTGGGATGAGGACCCATTGCAGGAGTCCTTAAGCAAACTGGACAGAAAGAAAGCGATGTGAAGCCTAGCAAACCTCCAGGGAGAAATTGCTGGGTTTTAATAGTTATCCTGAAATGGGTTAGATGTGGAGGCAAAACTTCGGACCTCGCGGACGAAGGGAGCGTGTCCCCCCACTCCATCCCCACTGCCCAATTTAAACCAAAGGAAATGCCATGCGTTGTCTTGTGCCTACACAGAAGGGAGACGTGGTCACATTTAGTCCCTGGGCAGAAAACCGATTAACATATGCACTAAGGGAAGATATCCCAGAGAGACAGGTTACGCAATTTGGTGTCTGTAGGAAATGGAGCTAAATTTCTTGACACCCGTGCATGTGTGCACACTTGTAAAGTCTCAGTCATGTTGTACTCACAGACTTTTTATTTAAAGAGCAGTTTCTGGAATTTTAATACGTTGAAAAATAACCCCCAATGTATTTATATTTTATGCATATCTATTATTCAGCCTTCAATCCTGAAAGGAAGAGGCTGAAAGCTGAACTTGTGTTGTGGCTGGTGCTGATCAATGGTGACACGATAATGCCGGATGAAGGTGAATCGTCTCCCCTGAGCGGATCTTTCACCGCGTGTGGTGGCACTGAGCACACTTGACGAAGCACATTGTGTCACACACAGAGTAACGCCAAATACTTTTTGTACGTTCTCTGTTCCCTGGGAACACTAAAGTCTGTCACTGGTACTGTGGGTGGGAAAAGAAAAACAAATGATACGAGCCTTTTTCAAGGTTGTTTAAATCCTTCTGAAAGCTTTCATGCAATCTGTGCCGAAGTATATCAGACTACTTTAAAAAAGCAGGCTACTGTATATGCACTGCTTGCTCCCTGGAAGAAGCCAATTTAAAAGCCTTTTCAAGTAAAAAAACAGTATTATATGTTGTACAAGTGAGAAATGAACACTTAATCTACTTTCTCTCCCCTTAATGTACCTCCGGAGATGGAGGATGGTTTTCTGCTTCTTTACGCCCTCAGTCAAATAGTCCGACACAGTCTTAGAGTATGTCCGAGACGAAACTTTAATATTCTCCCATTTTTACTTAGAATGATTTTATTCAGTCATCTGCTGGCAATAGCTTTCACGTTCTTTAATGCTACGTGGTTTGAAAGCTTTCTTGTGATTTCAGCTGGGTTACGCACATGTATCTCCTGACCAGCTGAGTAACCAGCAGCTAGGGAACTGCGTTCCCCTATGCCATCCAGCCTGCGGGGTCCAGAAGCCCTGAGGAAAACCACCAAAACCAAATATTTACGTTAGGATGACACTAGTGCATTAGGAGAAGCATCTCATCTCCTATAAATAGGAAAATAAACTTCCCAGTTTGGAGGAAAAAAACCACCACCAACACACAAAAACCCCAACCCAATAATGCAGATAATCCTGCCTAGGAATTAGCATTTTTTTCATATTTCGAAACAGGAAAGCGTAACGAGAAACGGAGCCAACAAGCTGGTTTTTGTACGCTGAGTTTCCAGGTGGTGAGCGGGGTCAGCACAGGACTCGGGACACCAACTGCAACCCCACCCCGTAAGGTTATTACCGCCCTTAATATCCCATGCAAATAGATTTCCGTGCTTTGGTCACAGCAGTCTATTAATTCAGCGCTCTTGTCTGGTACATCTTTATCCTCTGCAGGTTAATCCTGCCAAATTCCTTTGCTGTAGTACATGTCACACAGCATATAATATCCAACAATGCAATTTTGCTAATCCTGTTTTATCAGCTTTGTTGCCCTGTCTGGTCAATCCAATAGCGAAAAACTGCACATAAGGTTTTTGCCAAGATCTCCCTCTCTTTTGCCCTCCTCCCCCCACTTTGTATGGTTTCAATTAAATGGTTTGAGAGCAGAACATAGCATTTGGATATCCGCCAATGTCCTTCAGAAGCAGAATGTCAAGGCACTTAATTATATAGGTCTCCCAATTCTTTCAGGCGCCCCACCTACCCAGTCAGCTGAATTTACTAAATGCAAGTGTAAAAAATCAGCTCAAATCTCTTTTTAAAACACTCTCCACGCATTAAGGACTTGAAGATGGCTGAATAGCGATATATTTATCGCCCATTATCTTACTAAAAGATTAAACAAATGAGTAAAGACTGTCTCATTAACAGTTCTTTGTTGTCTTGTTTACTGTTTAGTGGACTCATTAACATTAATTATTAGAAGAGGAACATCAATTATTGCAATAACCTTTGTCAAGCCGAGCAAACTGACTGCTAAACAGCAAACGGATCCACGTTTATCAGGCAGGATTTGCACCGACAGAAAGAAGAAAAAAGACAAGACCCGCGAAACCCTCGACGCTGCGCTAAGGCAGCGGCGATGCGGCGTCGCTTGTGAATTCTGGCATCAGCAGAGCATCCTGCTCGAGACCTCTAGGCAGAGAATAAAAAGGGTAAGTAAATTCTGAGCTTAACTCCGCAAGACTTGCTTACCCAGCTCTGAGTGGTGAGATGTGAACAAAGGGATCCCTACTTCCTCTGGTGCTCGCCAGGCTGTATTTATTACACTAATTATCTTAACGCAGCGAGTCTGCCCTTTCTCTCCCTCGTCATCAGCGCAGTGCATATGCTTGTATAAATATAACGCAGGCTGCAGCATCGATTTCAGGATTCTCTGTCAACACGCTGCCAGAGCTGACTGCTTTACTGCCTCAGGTGAAGGGCATTTTTACACTGTTATGAGATATTATGGCTTGGGCTCCCCTCTCCTCCTCCTCCTCCTCCCTCTGATTTCTTTTTCCTTCTGAGAAGACCAATCCCAGGTGGAGATCTCCTCCTCTGCCCGAGCAGAGATGCGATGTTGTATCAGTATTTTAAACACACCATATATTTCAGCAGCTCTGGCAGGAGTTTAAATATCAGCAGTAGCACATCCATTATTTAAAATACCGCGAGGAAGAAGGCTGACTCACTAAGCGGGATCCGTCACCTCTGACACCGTTTCTCAGCCTAAATACAAGTGCCAGCCTGCGCCCAAGAACAAAATGAACCTTTCCAGAAGGACCCTGAGCCAAATCCAGGGCTTGCAAGATTATATTTATGTACAAATAGAAACAAGGGCAGCTAAGCGCTGCACTTTTTGCAGATGCTTCCACAGCTACACGCTGTGAGCTACTGAGAGCGAATACGCAGATCGCTCCTTATGCCAGCCAGGTTTTAAAGAAAGAGCCCTTGCAATTTCGGAAAAGCTGCCCTGCGACGGCCGCTCTGTGCTTGGTATCACCAGGAGCCTTCCCCCTCGCCCCATGGCCCCACCATCGTGGTCCACCACCACCTTCCCCTTGCTGCCCCTGGTAGCGCATCCGCCCTGCCTGGGTCTCTCCGCTAATTAAAACGTGAAACACTTAAAGCTGTTTGCTAAATTAGCGATTCTGGGCCTCCAGCCTCCTGGCCGGAGAGAGGTCCGCAGAGACGGCGTAGCCTGTTACCTCGGCATGAATTTGTGCTGACAGGACAGTCCATCCGTCTCCACCTCTTTAGACAGCTGTGCTTACCTAGCAGAATGTAAACATCTCTGAACTTTGCTTACTGGATAAAAGGAAGCATTAGTTTCCTATTGCATTTCCTCCTACCAGATCAATCATACACGCGGGCTAGACACAGCATCCCTATGTTTGTAATTAATCTCGTAAAGGAAGAACATCTCCTCTCAATCGATTGCTATATTTGTATGCAGTCTTCCTGCGAGAGAGGGAGTAGAAGAAGAAAATAAAAGCCGGTAGCAGAATATTAATCAGCTGATCCCTTAATAAAGGCCGGTACGTGCTATATATGCACAGCAAGATGCTTTTTTAGTGAGCTGATTCTCTGTTGGAAAAATCACCTTGTAATCAATGTTGATCGTTAACACTTGGGACTTCAGGATTGCTTTCAGATGCCCTGATAGACGGACTTTGTTTCATCACAGTGAAATTCAAAAGGATTTTTTGGCTTTTTTTCTGAACTTCCAGATGCTTTACTGTCTCTTGCTAAGTGTTACTGGCTGTAGACAACAAAACAACACCACACGGTTTGTACACTGCCCTGTTTGCACACAGAAGATTCCTTCCCACCAACACATCTGTCCAAGAAGGACCTCTCGATCACATCTTCCTTACTATGTATGGAAATGTTCAAAATCCAGACTAAGGAAATATTTGTTCAGAAACAAAACAAAAACTCCAAACCACAACCTGCTAGATCATCTACTTTATGAAGAATAGTTTCTTTCCTTCCCAGGGAAAAAGAGGTGTGTGCAAAGTTACTGCCCTTCTGAGGTCGATGGAGACTCAAACTGGTAGGCAGAGGAACTCGAAACCCAGAGCATTTATAAAAATGGGAAAGCAACTGCTCTTCAGCAGTTCCCAGGACCCAGGCCTGACTCCTCCTACGGTTTTAGATCTGTCCGTTTCATTGCACAAAATGCATTGAGCTCACTGACATTTACATTGGGCCAGCATATTCTTTATAATGAGAAAATTAATAGTCTCCGAGACATGTTTAGATGAAACGTACGCTTCTGATAGGCACCACGCTAGTCTACGGTGTCACTGCCTGTTTTGATTTAAAGAAATAATATGAAGATTTGCTTGCTGAATACAATATTGAGACAAGTCAGAGCCTTTCCCCCATTATCTGAGTAGCAGCAGGACAGGGCTGCTACAATTCATCACAGAGCTCACTCTGTGGTACTTCACACAACCTGCTTTACAGGCTTGGAGACTAGGGTCTAGTGCTTATGTGATCAAATATTCAGAAGTATTGAACTGTACATGTTTGAGAGGAGGAAAAAACAACCCCATGCGTTTTAGGAAACTGATTTACAACCATAGAGAACAGCGCAAATAAAACATTACTTGAAAATAATTGGCAGGTGTGGTATTATCTACCTGATTGCCAACGCTACAGCCACATCAGCAGGGCCTGTGAAGACCTGGAAGAGTCCTTCTGCTCACCAGCATCCCACCGTTGGAGCAGGTAACGACGTAGTCCTTGCTAAATGCTTTGCTGCGGTATGGCCTCTTTGAGGACAGAGGCTGATTGTTTTTATTTTGTACGGTTCCTTTTTAATTTATACATCTTTTAACTCTAGAAAAATTAAAGTTCTACCTCAAAGGAGAAAGGACTTCAAATACATACAAAACAATTGTGTACCATTTTCTTTCAGTATGGTGCAACCTTCACTTAGATATAGATACGATTTTCATTAAGAATTGGATGCCAACGCCCCCATTTTAGAAACCCTTTATTGGAAAATACTCATATCTATGCGATAACGAGCTGACTTTCATCTTGGAAATCTATGTCCCGTTATCAGATTGCCTGTTCATTGTTTAGAGGAATTACCAGTAAAACCAAGTGACAAATCACCGTTTTGAATCTTTCTGCCTCTATTCACCTGCTGCCTGCGTGACAGAGGCACAGCCCCTGGACTGATGGTGCTGGCACCTAACCTGAAATGATGGACACTTCAGGAAGAAGAGCATTTGGGCACCCGGCCTCATGCCGCTTCCTCCCTCTTGGCCACAGCGAAGGGCATCCTCCCTCACCACCAGCATGGGGACTTCCACAGCCGCAAGTTGAGCAGAAGCTTGGATGCCTGCGTCACTCTTGGATGCCTCCTCTCTGCCCCTCCTTTATCACCAAAGTCCTGGATGAAAAGCATAAAGGTGCAGCAATTCATAGAATCATAGAATCATCTAGGTTGGAAGGGACCTTTAAGATCATCGAGTCCAACCGTTAACCTAACACTGGCAAAACCACCACTAAACCATGTTCCTAAGCACCACATCTACCCATCTTTTAAATACCTCCAGGGATGGTGATTCAATCACTTCCCTGGGCAGCCTGTTCCAATGTTTGATAACACTTTCAGTGAATAAATTTTTCCTAATATCCAATCTAAACCTTCCCTGGTGTAACTTGAGGCAATGTCCTCTTGTCCTATTGCTTGTTACTTGGGAGAAGACCTTGCTACAACCTCCTTTCAGGTAGTTGCAAGAGAGCAATAAGGTCTCCCCTCAGCCTCCTTTTCTCCAGGCTAAACAACTCAACTTCCCTCAGCCGCTCCTCGTAAGACCTGTGCTCTAGACTCCTCACCAGCTTCACTGCTCTTCTCTGGACACGCTCCAGCACCTCAATGTCTTTCTTGTTGTGAGGGGCCCAAAACTGAACACAGTACTTGAGGTGGGGCCTCACCAGTGCCACGTACAGTGGGACAATCACTTCCCATGCTGTTGGCTTTCTTGGCCACCTGGGCACACTGCTGGCTCATATTCAGCCAGCTGTTGATCAACACCCCCAGGTCCTTTTCTGCTGGGCAGCTTTCCAGCCACTCTTCCCCAAGACTGTAGCGTTGTGTGGGGTTGTTGTGACCCAAGTGCAGGACCCGGCACTTGGCCTTGTTGAACCTCATACCATTGGCCTCGGCCCATCGATCCAGCCTGCGCAGATCCCTCTGTAAAGCCTCCCTACCCTCAAGCAGATCAACACTCCCACCCAACTTGGTGTCATCTGCAAACTTACTGAGGGTGCACTCGATCCCCTCATCCAGATCATTGATAAAGATATTAAACAGAACCAGCCCCAATACTGAGCCCTGGGGAACACCATTTGTGACTGGCTGCCAACTGGATTTAACTCCATTCACCAATTCAGTAAGAAGCATCTCGCCTCCCCTGTCTTTTGCAACCTCACGCTACTGAGCACCATTCTCACTGATGGAGGAGAGAGCTGCTCACTGCTTTTCCCGCTTTGCTCAGTCCCTGGGTTTTGACAGTCCAGGGTGGAAAAAAACCCCAAGTTGCTCCCTTTCTGCCACTCACTCTTAAAAGATGCTGTTTGCAAACACTGATGGCTAAAATTAAGGCGCTGTTCAAACGTTCAGTGTTTGGTAAAGTGCAGAGAAGATACGGTCCGGCCATAAGCCACTGGCAATATAAAATACAAGCGTGGTAGGTACTCGACTAAAGAGCACATGGTAAGCCCAGGGCTGCGTACTGAGCGTTAACCTACGCTTTGTCTCTGTGCCTGTTTAACAGGGGACTTCAAGACACTTGGCTGACTTGGGAGTTTTGATGCCTCGCCAATAGCCTTCAGGCTGCAGATCTTGAGAAGATGAGATTTTCTTGTGGCATTTGACTTTTCTGGCTGAAACCCAGGGAGCTCAGAGGAGCAGACAGAACGGAGGTGAAAGTAACCCATTGAAAATTATAATAAACTCACTGCACGTTCTGAGTAAAACTTGCATAGAGTGAAAAAGAAAGGGAATTTTCTTTCTTGTATTTCCTCCATACCTGTGTCACTATTACTGTCCTTTGCTCCAATGTGTACTGCTCTCAAGTCTGGAAGACCAAAATATGCAAACCCTTCTTCAGGCTGCAATTATTTTCTCAACCTTGATGACTGAAGAGAGATTCCTTCTCCTCATCTCTCTGCTTTAACAAAATTAAAGAATAATATTAATGCTAGTTCCTCCCTCCTGCCCTCAGCCAAATGCCACAGGTACCTTGTCACTCTTGTCCACTACACCTTTATCAGACAAATCATAGTCCGGGGACAGGGAGAACAACATAACATGACGGGCAGGTTAACAGAAGGTCTAATAAAGCTGTAGGAATTTGAGATTTTCTTCGGCGTTGTGGCATGGTGCCTCTCCTAAGGGAGCACTGCTACAGTCTTCAGTGGATGGGAAGGATATTCAGCATCCAGGACAGGATCTCCAAGACCAGCAAGGATGTTGTAGGCCAGGACGGAGACGCACCAGCAGAGTTTAGTGGGCGAGGTTTGCACAATGTACCATTTCTCCCTCCAGCCAGACATACCAGCTGTCCCTGACCATATGACCAAGAGAACAACATATAGGCATCAAAAGACATAAATGAGAAATTCAGGTCTGTCACCTTACACAAATACAGTCTTTTAAGCAAAGGGGGTTAGACATCGTTGAGCCTCACATGGATAAAAGGATGGAATGCACGTCCTTTACACACTTTCAAATCAAATTATGCTGAGATCAGAAATATCAGAAAAGTTGACCAGGCGTCTGACAGTGCTGCTGCTTAGGAAACAAAAAGACCCCAAACTCCTCCAAATTCTATCTCCTGTTTGCTATGCTTCTCTCACAAGTAGCTACCCTTCTTTTTGCAGATATACAGAGTTTGGTGACACGTTTCTCAAAGCAAGCAGGAAGACAATAACAATTAACAGAATTATTCAGATCTGTTGAAGCCAGATAAAAATAACAATCACTGTAATAATTCAAAATTATATCCCTAATAAAATACAGTTTCTGGTCCCAGCTATTTTTTTCCTAACACCACACCACTCCCCCCCAACCAAAACATCCCCAAAAAAATCAAACCAAAAAAAAAAACCAGCTCAAAACAACTCTTAAGGCTAAGGATGCAAGAGCTTCCCTTTCCTTTGCAGAGACCACACCGCAACCTACGTTAGTGTGCAAGGCAGCTGCACAAAGCCACCCCCTCTTTTGTTACCAAACCAGTGAAAAAAACATGAATCAAAGTGCAAATACTTCAGAGATTTCCCATTAAAGCTGCAAACTTGACAGAGAATCACATATGGTCAGTCGTACCACAAACACGAAGCCGCAGTCCTAAATCCAGCTGGTCTCCTTTATCACAACAGGATGTGTCTGTCTAGCAGTAGTCACTGAAAGAATGAAGTAATCTAGGGTCTGGAAGATAACAAGTGGGAAGGAGGCATGTTTGAGGATTTCAGCTTAATTAATAGCAATGGATTTTATTATCCTCTGCCTCCAGTTTTGCTCTTAGTTCTTTTTCAGACTTGCTTTCCATTAATGAACAGAATATAATCAAGAAAACTAAGCATATGAGAGTTTAATTAAGCATTTTTTGAAAAAAACAAAACAAAACAAAAAAAAACCCAACAAAAGACCAAGACTACTATGTATTTGGGATTCTTACTACACAATATTCATGTCTCTATTGGCGTGTGCGTGTTATTATAGCACTAATCTGTTTAACACAAACAAGCACAGTATCTGAAGATGAGAATCTGTACCTAAAGACATCGCTGACAAAACATACTCACATGTGCAAATAGGATGCTTGGGAATGAAGCTAAGCTCAGGTTATTTGCACAAATAAGGTTTTTTTTTTTTTCTCTTCCCCAGCAGAGCTGACAATAAAAGTACTCCTGTCATCATCACAGCCTCCTACAACGTTAACATTGAATTCTTCTCTGTGTGTGCATGTGTGCAGGCAGCTTTTGTTAGCGTTTGTCTACAAAATTATAATAGGTGTCTTTCCTTGTGCACTGGCTTGTGTGATAGCGGTTTAAAAGACAAAACCAAGCCCTGTCTTTAATATAGCGTTATCAGAGGCATCTCCCTTGGGGAGGTGTTACGGCCATCTAGCAGACACCTAGATGAGATATGCACTTCTTTGGAGAGATATTGCCACAAAGCATTCGAAAGAAAGAATGGATGCTTAGCTAATAGATGCGCATAATTACTAATCTGCGATGTTCCTTAATGGGAGATTTTGACAGGCAGTTTTGAGAGGTATCACAAAGACATGCAATAGTGCTGCTGAGTTTGCGACTCATTCCCCTGGAATCCTCCATGCTTAACTTTTATTAGCTACAATTTTTTCTTTTTGGCTACGTTCAACAAATATTCTACCCTCACCAAATATTTGGAGATGCCCTCCCCTCCCAAAGAAGCACGTCAGACCGTCAGAAGAGAAACGTGCATCCAGATTTCCCTCGTTTGCGCGCGCTGGGCACGAGCGCTGCATCACAGCCGAGCAGAGATGCTTCTAGCGGAGGGGAACGCCGTCCCTGTTGTGAGAGAGGTTAACATAAAGAGGGCACTACAGAAATGAAATGGAGCTGCCCGTATGGAAAACCAGTTCCTACTCGAGGTGGAAAACTTGAGGGGAGGCGAGGTGTTGCCACAGAAATACATCTCGGGAGGCCAATCACCCTAACTTAGCCTGGACGCGTGGGGGATCATGTTTTCCTCTCAATACTGGAGGCTGCAAAACCACACGTACCAGTTGGGTGTAATGGAAAAGACCTGCAACTCAGAGGCGAGAGAGTAACCGGCCGTATTTCCCCGTGCCTCTCCTCTGCGTCGCTGCACGCCAGCACAGCTGAGGGCAAGATTTCTGATTCTTGCTATTCCTGTCCTGGAGAGGCAGGGTGGCCTGATTCACCGCTCAGCTGGTTTTGCTCCTGTGATTTCAGGGGATGGCCTAGATGCGCCGCAAGGAATTAACCCCTCGCCCTCCTTCCCTCAACTCGCCGTTTTCTTGTGAAATGTAACGTTGAAGGAAACCACGACGACGACCACGACGCGTCTCGCTGAGAGAGAGAGCAGGAACGATCGGCACAAGGCACAAAAAGCCCAAGCCCCGCTTGCAGACCCTTTTGAGTATTTTAAAGCAGCCTACATTCGGCTTTCGTCCCTGGCTTCGCTTCGCATTTCCATCATACCTGGCCACCCTGGCAGGAGGCGACCGTTCTTGCTAAAATCCCTCATTTGCCTCGCCGCCCATCACCACCACCATCAAAGCACCCCGAAGCTTTGAACAAGCGACCCAGAAGCTCCCGTCTTTAACTGAGCCAAATGTGACTTTGAAAAAGCTCGGGAGACCACGCGCGTGGCAGGTTAATGAGGACTATTTTGGAAGGTGAAAACGGAGGCGTTGAGATCCGAGGGCAGCAAGTGGCACTCTCCCAACCGCAGTTCACGACGCAAAAGGCCACCGAGTGTCTGCGGCATACGGGGAACCCTGTCATGCATCGCAAACGTATTTTGAAAGGTTTTATAAATAAATCCGAAGGAGGTTATTAAATTCACCATTCTGTGTACCGAAGGCACGAAAAAAAAAATTGTTGTGAATCGGGTAGGTAAATAGAAGTCTAACTGCAAATAATAAAACTACATAAATAATAGAAGAATGATGACTAGATTGCTGTATTTTGAGTGGATTTGAGGCAGATGTGAAACAGGTGGTAATTATTTGCTACAGAGTAACTGCAATTTACTTGAATTAACTGCATAATACATTTTGGCCACAAATCCTTGTATTAACGCACTGTTTTCTGAACTTCTTTAGGGGGAAAAAAAAAATTAGTAGCGTATCAAGTTGCATTTTACCACACCACTTGCATTTTTGTTTTTTATCCTCAATAAAACCCAAACGCTCCGGCAGACCTCAGAGGTCGGGCAAGCTGCCAGGGCGGCAAAGACCAGGAGCTGCAGGCAGAAAATGAGCACTGGCTCCGTGCTAGGGCTCCCTTCCCGCTGGTTTCACCCCAAATGCCAAAGTGGGGGACCACACCACGTCTCCTGCTGCTGTGCCCAGAAATTTCACCCCGGGTATCTCCCGCGGGCCACGCGATGGGCTTGCAGGGTAACTCCTGCAGCTCTGTTCCTCGGTCACGGACAAACCTACTGCATCTCTCCCGGTTTCAGGCACGTAAACTAATTACAACGATGTTCCAGTGGAAACTTCCTCTTCGATTTGGCACGCTATTCTTTCAGCACACAATGATGAAAAATCTTAATTTGCTTCAGACGAGCCTGTTAGCCGTATTAATGAATTAAAACGCTGAAAATAAGAAGAGCAGCGCCTGAAACTCCACGAGCAAAAAATGCATTAAGCAAAAAGTATTAAAACTACCGTGCAAGGCATGTACTTGCTATATATAGCTTTTTACCCTACAGGATGATAATCCTAAAGTGGAATGAAAAACCTGCTGAATCACTACATCTAAAAAAATTTATTCCTCAAGCAAAATGTACCAGCCACGTAAAACCGAATCTGAGTGCTTTTCGCCCTACATTAAAATACTTATTGAACTGAAAGAGATTAAGGAATACCTGAGACCTTCCTGAATGCACGGTTCAGAGGAGCGGGGAATTAAATCAGAATTCATGTACTCGGAAGTTGGTATTCAAATTGTTTTGCGAAAGGAGCGCTCTATCTGTTTTGATAACCCAATGCGCCGTGACCGCTTCAGAATACATGCATTACATGAATATCGGACCCCGTACTGCCTACCTTATTCAGGAATAAGGGCAAGAGAGCTGACTTCGGCGACGCTATTCACACACACGTTAGGATTTAGTCCTGCAAATCCTTCATCCGGTGGCGATGCTGATAAAATTGTGGGGGGAAAAAAATGCAGATCCTTGCCGTAATTTGCAAAAGTCTGGCGTGTGAAATTTGTCAAACGCACGGGCGATGCGCATAAACAGAGCAAGCCCCTAAAAATGCAGACAAATGCTAAATTTTTGAAGACGTATTTTAAAACACGAAGCATATTTTGTCAGCTGAAGAATTATTTTTAGAGAAACTAAACGCATCAGGTTCCTACCTTGCCTGAATACGTGGTGCTATGGTACCATATGGCAATTTCCACCAATGGTGGCAATAATATCTTTTTTAAAATAATATCTTCTTTCCTCTCAACAAGCTTTACAGATGAGTATAGGAAAAAAAGCCACACTTGAATTAAGCAGATGCTTATGACATTCCTCCTGGCAATATAATGTGATTTATTGAGTTATACTGCAGTCTTCAGCTTTTTAACCAGATTAAGGCCGAAAAGAAGCCGGCAACTAAAACATTTTTCCATTTTTATTTATATTATATTTAGTTATGTTATATTTTTAGTTAAATAAACTTGTGGAAGAGTACAGAAGCTACAAGACCTAATGGCCCGGATACGTAATTAATCAGATTTGAAAAGCAAGGACCATTTATCTACATAAAACAAATAGAATCTATTCTATTAAGCTAACCCATTCAAATCACAAACCTGACTGCTGCTAGTGAGAATATTTTGCTTGGCAAAGGTCCTAAAGGTTCTAAAATTATGTATGCTATTTTTATTTCCTCCTTGGATTGGATTAGTTACTAAGCAACTGAAGAGTTCAGTTCTGTTGGTTAACAGCAATACTGTATTTCATAAAATCGGTTACTATATAGGACCTAAGTGCCCACGAAGAAAAGATAGTACAGTGGTCTTTTGGAGGCTATTTGCTTGCCAATGGTTTGGTACAATCAACTGTCCTGGCTTACATTTTAAATGCATATAATTACTATCTGGGTTGCAAGTTTTTTTGAAGTTTTGTATCTAGGTTATATTTTTAAGAAAAGAAGGATCTCTAAGCCAGCATCCTCCTTGACGAGGGAATTTGATCACTTTTCATTTCCTAAAGATGCCACTAAGGAATCGGAGCTATATCATCAGTGTAATGCTTGCTCTTCGGTGCATTAAACAGAAATAGGACACAGTTTAATAATAATAATAATAAAAAAAAAGGTAAAGAGTGGCAGGGAAGATAAAGAAGATGCCCTGAAATAACTCTCACTCCTGAAAAAGGACAAGAATTCTGGCATAAAGGCAGAAAACCAGTAACATCCTTCAAGGCACATCCAAAGGTCCTATCTTTAGCTGATCTGTTGCTATCACTTGTAAGTACATATGTTCTTCGTATGGCCGTACCAGGGAGGAAAAAATACTTCAAGCCCCTCAGGACTATGAAGCGTGCTGCTTACTGATGCTGAAGCCCTATAAAAGCTCCACTGTGCGCCAAGCTGTTCAACTTCACGAAGTATCTGCCAAGCCCCCCTTAAATAGCGTAAAATGCGGAGCTGATGGGTGGTTTGATGGTTGATTCCTTTGGCTTGGGTGCTTCTTGGTAACTTCAGGCTCTGTCAGCTCCACCTAACCTCCTCCTTTTGCAAACTCGCTCCCATTTATAGAGGATGTTATTTCCAACATCCCTGCTTTTGGTTTGTTTTGTGGGGTTTTTTTTTGTTTGTTTGTTTTAATCCCTGATGAAACCTCTGACACCAAGAAGGATTGAAATACTTTTACATAAGGTTACTCTAAAACAGTCCCTGGGACATGTTCCACCAGACAGACCCTGGCACCGTTTTCGAAATAAAAAACTGTGCCTAGATAAGTTAGCCTTCTCTCTCTCTCTCTCCGAGCCCACCAATTGACCCTCTTCCGCACACTTTTCCGTGTGGCTGTGATTCACAAAGGTGCTCAGACACTCCTCAGCTAGGCAGAGCCCAGGGATGCTTCTGGGCTGGACATGAAGAGCACACTCGTGTGTAACCAGCCGCCACGTCAAGCATCTTCCCTGCTCATGTGCAGCTAGGTCAGGTGAACTGCCTTCCTTTCCAGCCTACAAGAAAAAACAAAAAACCCTCTGTAAAAGCTGGCAAGGCATTTCTGAGCTCAGGATGCACCGAAAACCTAAGTTTGCTTGCTTAGTTGTGGGGAAAAGCCGAGCTGAAGCAAAGGGGGTGCCTGGTAGGGCTTCTCTTCCCTGTGCAAATCACTGGGAAATACCCGGTGAGCAGAGGGACAAAGAGAGATGCTGGAGTGCCAATCAGTCCCACAGCTGCCTATGCCATCCGTTTCTTCTAGGCAATGGGTTTAAGCTCATACCCGTAAACAGACGCTAAAGGATGACGATAGAAGTAATTGGAAATGCTCAAAGCAGCTACTCCATAAATCATTTGCATTCACCGAGTTCCACCTGGGCCCTCGCTGTACTCTCCTTCCTCTGCTCGCTTTGACAGGCGGCGCACAAAATGGGTCACTTTCTGCTCCCTTGAATATTTTATCACTAAAAAGGGAAAAGCAAAAGGTCGGTGTTCAAAGGGATTCCTTGTCCGCATCTCTGCGCAACTTCAGCAATCCGGGTAATCTCCGGAGCAGACCTTTCAAGATGCGCGCAAGACCTCTGACAAAATTGCTGCCCCAGCATCGCAGTGCGTCCTCCTGCGTGGCTCCTTGCTGTCTCAAGGCTAACACACACACAAAAAAAATCCACTTGTAGATACTAAAGCTGACCCACAGCATGTGATGCTCTATTCTGGAAACTAGTTTGGGCAATTCAGCCCTTCTTTCAACTACAGTCTATTCTTTAAGCATCACTCCTCTACAAGTTTTAAATAAACACTTAAAGAAACATTAGTGATGCTTAAAGAATGCCTACGTAGGTACGAAGCCACCCATACTACAAGACAAAACAGACCCACCTTCCTGCAAACTAAGCAGCAGCACATTTGCACTCAAACCTGCCCACTTAAGGACCCACAACCTCTGCACAAGCAAAGACCGTTACCTGAAATCTGACAAATGAGCTATTTCAAAATCAAAGGGAAGGGAAAAAATCCGTAGCTGTGATGCCTCCCACCTCTGCTCTCCGGCCAGGTGCGGGGACAGTGAAACTTCGATCGCTTCTGTGGTCCCCTTTAAGTCCAAAGCAGGCAGGGCTTGATCCTTGAGAGCCAACACTACAAATGCCATCAGGAGCACTGATGCCTTTTTTTCAACAAGGTACCGCACCGCAAGGTAGACTGCCGCGTGACCCAAAATAAACGCACTTTGCCTACATTTGGGTACAAAGCACATTCAATTTAAATTCTAGGAACGTCTCAGCTTTTCCACCAGGAATTCTTGAGGGATCAACCTGAGTCAGCTGGGAGGGAGACAGCAGAGACAAGATCCTACAGGGTCGATACTGGGGAAGATGGGGAAGGAGGGTGAGCAGTAGTGTCTCCGCACCTGCTAAACCAGTGTAGTCATTTTAAACGATGTTTAAATACCGATGTTGAATAGTGACATGAATGAAATGTACTGGAAAACACGAAGCATTTAAAAATCAATGGGGAAAGTATGAGATGCTGATCTGCAGTTCCAGTAAAGACAAGTCAGCATGGCTAGTAGACGTGCTACGCTGTGAAACACCACAAGCGAGCCAGTACTCTAACACAAAGCACAGCACAAAGCCAGTCCTTAGCTAGCTTTTTTAGGGTCAGCTTCTCTTACTTCACCAAACCTTTGCTTAACGTGCACCAACACAGCCGTTCCACCGACAGCGTAATGGCCAAGCAAAGTTAACGTGACTGAAGGTATAGGTACTGTTAGACCCAAGAAATAATACCAAAACGAATGTTTCAACACCACAATTGCCACTTTGCAAACTTAATGTCGTACCATCTCTTATAACCCCACAAGCACACCACAGGAAAGACCTTCAGGGATCCCTCTTATCGGATGCAATCCCGCAAAATCTCTGAGCAAGGCTGACTAGGAGGTCTTCATTTTTGGCATGTGCACGGTCCTCCTGACTTCAGCAGGACTGCTCATGCTCAGGTCTACTTGATCCACAGCTGAGCTTTCAAAACTTCTTATTTTTAAGAAAATAAATGAATTAAGGAGGTCGAACCTTACAAAGGAAGTACCTCTAATAGAAATGCCTCACCAAGCGTGAACTCTTCTAGACCTTCAATTTATTTTCCAATACAAGTCTTCACTTCTGCAGCCTGCTGCTGTGGGGGGCTATGCGTCACTGACTCCCAGGACTTCCCTGCAGCGGGGTATCATCATCTGTTTCCGTGCAGCAGCTTCACCCTTGCAGCTCTAGCTCTAACTGCCCAAAACTGTAATACTCATACGGCACTACACAGGAATCATGTTTTTAGATTTTCAAGTTAATCCATTCCCCAAACCATACCCATGCAAGCCAGGCCGCTGATTTAAACGGGAGTACTTGCAGGTTTGCAAAATCAGGTCACGGGGGAAAAAAAAAAAAATTAAAAAATTCTGTTTTGTAATGCCTGAAGAAGGTATGTGTGGGAGAGATGGGGTTTCTTTTCTAGGAAAAGAAATACGCAGTGAAACTCAAGGAAAGGGAAATGAAGCCTCGCTTCTGAATTGAGACAAACTGCTGTCTTACTGGCACAAGTAAATTAAAGGTGAAGGCTTTGTCAGGAGCTGTGCTCTGTGGAAGACAGCTAGAGAAGAAGAATTTAAGATTTCTGGGACAGGAAGAGTCACAAGAGATGAACATTGTATGATTTAATTATCCAACTGGAGGGATAAATTAAGCTTTTGACTTGGAGCTGCATATAAAGAGAGCAATTAGACTTCTCCTTAAGAAAATTAGCATACAGTTTAAGAAGGAAGCCATAGTTTAAAATGCTAGCATGAAATTGTTACTTATATGCAATAGTAATAGATCTGTATGCTATATGGATTGACCTAGATGCTCCATTGTTTTATATCAGTATTCCTTTTCCAAAGCCAAAAGACCTCGTGCTGGTTTGCACTGTTAGAAGATCTGCCCCAGTGAGTCCATTTTCAGTGTGGACACGACCTCCACCTTTCCCTGAAGTTTTCTCCATTTCCAGACCCACACTGCTGCTATGTATCTTGGGTATGTATTATTCATAGATTATTAATCCCCTTAAAATCAGTATGTGCTGTAAATCTGCTCTTGAAATGGGCTCTGCATATACACGTACATGCCTAGCTTGGGTTCAAGTTTTCATGATAGACTTTTGTATAATAGAACACTGTATGAATAATCTGGTCTTCTTACAAGGGGGTGCATGTGTGTGTGTGTATGTGTGTATATATATATATATATATAGGTGCATATGTGTGTATATATATATATATACACACATATGCACCTTTACTCTCCAGGCTCTGCTGGCACTGCATTAAACAATTCCAATGAGATGAAGTGCTAAGCTTTCAAAAAAAGCCCCAAAACATCTCCATCAAGCTTCAGATTTTCCAAGAGGGTAAATCAGTATGAGTCCTTTGACCAAAA
Source organism: Anarhynchus alexandrinus (assembly GCA_008711295.1). Classification (NCBI taxonomy): domain Eukaryota; kingdom Metazoa; phylum Chordata; class Aves; order Charadriiformes; family Charadriidae; genus Anarhynchus; species Anarhynchus alexandrinus. The sequence continues at coordinate 3,344,711 of VUYV01000090.1, forward strand.
TAAAACCCTGCCAGTCTATTTCTAGCTAGGGAACAAGCCCTAAATAATTTAAAAATTACTTAGTAATAGATTTAAGTTTAAATTAAGTGATTTTCCATTTCAGGAGTGTATATAAGCTTATTTGCTATACTGCGCACCAACTTTCAATAAACTATGCCCTCTGTTTGGAAACCTACCAAAAATTATTGAGAGGGATCTCATCAGTAGAGAGGCGAGCACTTTTGACCCTGTGTAAGATTTTGTTATGGTATCCTTATTTGAACAAGGAACAATTCTGAGGAAGTCAGTGTTTGCTCTGCTATTGTATTTCTATCTAGCAGCACTTTCCAGAGCGAAGAAATTGCTCTATCATGCGTGCAGAAGCTCTTGGCTTGCACATAAAAAGTCCCCGGAGGGTTAAAAAAAAAAAAACCCACAACACTTTTTGAAACCCTATCAACATGCACACAAATTGCACACCAAAGAACTGGCTAGTATAAATTTGAATGCATTTAATACCCAAGTGAGGAGCAAGACAGTAACTCTGAAGCAACAATCTCTCCTTTTTGTGTAACTCGCTGCCCAACAAAATGTTTAAAAGAGTAATAATTTTCCATTCATGATCTTTTACCGTGCACTTTTATGGTCAGATAATCAAATTCTCTAAACTAATGCAAAAAAAAAAAAAAAGAAAAAAGAGAAAGGAAAAATCAGTGCAGGTTTTAGTGTGTTAATATAAACACACATTACCTTAATTTTCCGTTGAACAAATTCACATGGCTCTGAAGCCCTGGGATCTCAATGGTAAAAAAATAATGTGATTTGACCTCTTTTATATAGAAAATGGGTTGATGGAAAGAAGATGTAACATGTGCAGCTTTACCTAATTCTTATATTCACCAAGTTTTTATGAGTAGCACTACTGGAGGGGAAAACATTAAGAGTACACACACACACGCTAAAGGTATCACTGTGTTAGGCACCAGTTAGGAACTCGATCTTCACATAACTTCTCACTATAACACAGCACCAGAAAAGACTAGGATGTATGGGTACAGCAGAAAATAGCAGCTCTCCCTTTTATAAATCAGATTAGCCTCACTTATTCCAAGCTGAATTTCAGTTATGAGCATTTTCGAAAGTAACAGCAGTGAGCGTCACGATGACTGAAGTCGCTGTGGGAAAGCTTCCTTGGTGGACGTCAACTGCTGGGGCGCCTTTGGCATCAATCGAGCTGCTGAGACATGGTCTTCGCCCACGCCCAGGGGACAGGACATCCCAGGCAGGAGCAAACTTGTGCTCAGGCTGCAGCTCTCAGGGATACACCCCAAAACCCTCGCGCCGGTGGGAACCCACCTCTTCACCCACACGTTGCACTGGTGCTCCCCCCCTGAACAGACCACCCACGAACAGGCAGGAGCAGGTCTTCAGGACTAGGTATATTCATGGTCTCCTGTTTCTATGCTGACACTTGCCACTTGGATGTCTTGAATTAAATACTCAGTTGTTTTGGGTTTTTTTTTCCCCTTTATCCGTGTAAATTCTTGAAAATGCCGCTTTGTACCTATTCAGAGCTTTGTGAGCGGGCTTTTCTAACAGCTGCCCAAGGTGACAGGTGAATATTTATCTCTCTGTGTGGTTTAGGTGTGTAACTGCCCTTCGCCTCCCAGCCTGTGGGTCAAGTTCATGTGGTCCAGGCAGCTCTTCCGAGGAAGCTGTTAGAGGAACACAGGGAGCGAGCTGTGGCTGCCAGATGGCTGTGTATCTATCTATCCATCCATCTCCCACTCCCTGGTGCTACCCCATCACGCAGCATCAACCGTGAGCCCCGGTGGGAAATTAATTCTCTCCCTCGCTTCTACTCAGGAAACTTTCCACTCCACGTCGTAAGTTTACAGCTATGCATCACCAAATAAGCCCCGAAAGGGGGAAGACAGCCACGCCGATGTTAAGTGACTTTCTCAACATCAAGCGGCAGCCACCAGCAGAGCCAGGAATACCACCCTGGGTCCCAAACAGCGTAGGCTGCGAGTGGCACCAGCGCGCCCAGGCATTGGGAGGTGGGGAGCGGGTTTGCACAGCCCACACCACAGGTCGGTAACGCCACGTAACAAGGAATTCCTGACAGAGGTGGAGCTGTAGCAGATTTGCTCTTTTGCAGCTACATTTGCTAGTTCAAAGCTTTGCACATACTTCTAGAAGTCAGTGCATGGTGAGGAATCACTTGAGTATTCCACGCCTTGGTTTTTTTGCTGTCTAACACCACCACCAGCAGCCCATACAGAAGCCTACTCAGACTTAACTATTTGGAAGAGACAAAAGATCATGTCATTCCCAGGAGAAACCAAAATGACCTCCCTGCCACTTTCCATGTTCAGGACAGCGGGCTGAGTACAAATTATCATGGATATAATTTACCAAATACAGGTTGGAAACACTTATTTAACACAGCATTTTTATAATACACCGGCCCAAGGCTTTTTTTTTTTTTTTTTTT
>VUYV01000090.1:3347427-3393373 GCA_008711295.1 Anarhynchus alexandrinus
AACTGGAAGAGGGCAGGTTTAGATTGAACATTAGGAAGAAGTTTTTCACTTTGAGGGTGGTAAGGCACTGGAACAGGTTGCCCAGAGAGGTTGTTGAGGCCCCAACCCTGGAGGTGTTCAAGGCCAGGCTGGACGTGGCCTTGGGCAGCCTGATCTAGTAGGAGGTGTCCCTGCCTATGGCAGGGGGGTTGGAACTCGATGATCTTCAAGGTCCTTTCCAACCTAAACCATTCTATGATTCTATGACATGTCTACCTTCCTGTACATACTGGTCATAAGGGAGAAACAGTATGCTTGAATTACTGCTAGCATGGGCGTGAAATATATGAATGCAGATCTTATAAAGGCTAGTTTTGGAGACTTATAATAGTTGAACAACTAGCGCTGGCAGCAAGAACTTTAATTCAACAAAGCCTCGTTATGTCAATAACAGACCTCACATCACATGTAAATCTTATAGCTCCTGTAAAGCAGCCCATGTGAGGGTGAATCAGCTGTCAAGAACACAGGTCTGGGCTGAAATTATCCCCAGCGCAAAGGCAAGGGATTCACACTGAGTCAGGCTTCTCTCTCACAACATCCATGGGCTCAGACCTCACTGCAGAAAACAGGAAAACTTTACCAACTTCAACAGGCCTCGTGAAAAGCACCTGAAATGGGGCTTCTTTCCAGTCTTGGGCCACGTAGCCAAAAGTATTCACCGTATCCCATTAATGGGTGAGGAAGAGCCTCTGCTGTTGCAATAACAGAAATGACTACATGATGCAAGAATGATGACCTCAGCGCGGGTTTCCAACCAAAACGTCTTCAGGCCAGTAGTCCCTTTCTACTAAGCACTACGCCCAGTGAGCAATGAGAGTTGAGCAACTCTGCCTTCCCGGTCAGACCTCTGACCAGAGGTAGGAGAAGGCTACGAGAACACAAAACTTGTAAGCTCCAAAGCCCCATGTTTCAGAGGGATATAAGGGGACACCCTGTCCCTGTTAAAAACAAAGCCCCGTGTGCAGAAATGAACCTAAGCCAATGCCCTGCCATCTCCCAAAACGAATCAACTGCAAGAAACATGCAGGGGAATACTGTGCGGATTTTTTTTTTTAATTGAAAAATAAAAAGGATACTGCTATTGTGCTTTGAAATTTTATGATCTGTTGACCTTAGCATCAGCTCCCTGCCTGGTCAATGTTAGTGGGAAGGGCTGAGAAGTTATTTCCAGGGGTCTGGAGACTGCTTTGCTTCAAATGCATGTTTGTTTGCTTCGGTTCTTTTTTTTTTTTTTTTTGGCAGCAGCCCCTAAAAGCCAAAGGGTCCCAAAGCCCATTGGGACCATTTCTGTGTGACGCCTGCTCTGGAGATGTCAGAGCCAAGACCAGCGCAGCAGCCACTGCTTCTGGTCACCCCTTTGACTTCTAATGCACCTTACACCTAATGAACCCCATTCACTTTTGCTTTCCAGCACGTTCCCTCTTGCCCTGGTTCATGAGCCTCATTGCACCAGATTCAGCCATGCAGAGATAAAGACTCTGATTTGCTTTGCAGAAGCTGCAGCAAGATGGAGGGGGTGGGGGAAAAAAAAAAAGGCACAAAAGCACCAGTTAGGGAGGAATTCAGTTTTTTTACCACCACCTCCCCCTCCCCCAGCTCCAGGCATCAGCTCCAATCAATTCCACCCAGACAATAAAGTCATTTATCACTTGATCAGGTTCGATACCTGATGTAAAGCAGATGATTGCTTCCATTGATTCAGATGAAATACCCGAGCAGAGCTGTGGCCGGCCGTGGCTAGAGCGCATGCACCATTTGTGATGGTTTAATAAATAAACCATTGATTACAAAATGGAGCCTGATAAATCCTGACGGGGCAGATCTGCAGCTGTATCTCTCCTCTGACTCCTATAATTAATGGCTTAGTACTGTGCTACTGTTAAGTGAGGACCAGCTCATCCAGAAGCAACAGCACATGTTAGCGACATTTACACCAACATGCATAATTACTGCGCCCAGCAGAACTGTGACAAGGTCACTCTTTGTTTTGGCCGAGATTTTCTCAATGGAGACCGGCAGCGTTGGCTGGGGATGTCTTGCCACAAGACAGACCACTTCTAATGCCAGGGCTTCAGCTGCCTGAGAGGGCGATACCGCGGCAGGGAGGCAGGAGACAAATCCCCCAGCAAACGAGGACATCAGCCCTCAAGTCAAGCAACCACCAGAAGATGCTGAATGAGAGATGCGGGGACTGACTGGTCTGGGAAAGGGACCGTCCCACTCCTGGTCACAGGTTTTAAGAAAAACTTCACGTAAGACACCCCTCAACAAATAGCATCCTGCAAGCCCGACGGAGAGATCTGGACAACTACAACCTCAGACGGTGCTGTTCTCCAAAGCAACAAAACTACAGCCTTGTTGTGAACAGTTGTTTAAATGACCTATTTTTTTTTCTTGAAGAAGCACTGGATTTAGAAGATCTCAACCAGCTCATGAGCCTTGCTGATAGGCGAGGGAGGAAACACGAGCCGAATCAGATGGCGTTCATCTGTCCGTGCAAATACTCCTCCCGTAACCGTGACGCGCAGCCCCAGAGCTCAGCCATGACTCAGGAGGTCTTCAGCCACAGTCCCCAACATTGCCAGCTCTTGCTTCTATCTACATGGGTGACATCAGGCGACAAGTATTATGTCTTTCTGTAACTGATATATATGCTATTCCAAGACTATATTTCGCTATCAAGTCAGGCTAATACATGTCCAATTACCAGTGGAATTGCTTTACTATTTAAATACCTATTAGACTCTCCAGTCAAAGGAAGGTGCCAAGTATCAGAGAAATCTAATACAATAGCTAACCATTTACACCAGGCTCATTTAACTCCACAGTATTTTAACAAGGTTGCAGCTTCCTCATGACATTCTTCTGCAGTTTCAAGGCAAAATCCCAGATCCTTAAAACATTATTACAGAGGAGACTGGCAGAGAGAGGAGAGAAAGGAGAAGGGATTTGTCTTATATTTTTATTTTACTCCCTCCAGCCTGACTGGAGACAGAAATAGACACGTGATTTAACAAAAACCCCACTAGATTTTATCATGGTAAATTCTTGCAATTTAAAGAGGTGACTTTGCTGATTTAAATTTGAATGGAAAACGAGCTTTCTCTGGAAACATAATGCATAGATCTACAAAATACGTTAAATAACACAGGGGTTATTACTGAGTAATGTCCACCAGAAAGTATTCATCTGAGTTAATTCTGTTTCCCAAATGAAATAAAGTGCAACAATAAATAATGGCTAATGTGTAATTCCATGTAAAGTCAGGACCAATCTTTTCTTTCATTAAACTTGGTACAGGGTATGTGCTATGCATTTTTAATACCTTTAAATAATTTAGGAGAAATAGTGCAGACTAAGACTGACAGGAAATAGTCTAAGCTCCTAATTTTAGGAAACAGCCTATAAATGAAATTTCAGGAGGATATAACTTCTTGATTAAAGGCAAATTGTCGTTGTCACACCCAGAAAAAACATGTAGCATTATATCTTATTACTCTAATTTATTACATTTATGACTGTATTTTAGGACAGTACCACAAAGACAACAACCAAAGAATCGCAGCCTGGGACCTCACCATGCTATATTCGGAATAAACCACTGCGGAATAAACAGCAACAATCTAAAATCTGAGATATTAAAGCAAAAAAAAAAAAAAGGCTCTTCTTATAAGCACGCATCAGCTTCTGATTTTTGACAGGCAGCATTTCTGACTCTTTCCATTTTCTTGCTGGCTGGTTCTCAAACGTCTCTCTCCCTCCTCCCCACCCGTCACTCCTGACCCTTATTTCCCGCACGCGGTATTTCTGTGCTTCCCGGGAATCTGATGTGCCCGATAGACCGGGCGTGCAGGATGCTGATTAGCTCCGTCGGCTTTAAAGTCTCCCTAACCCATTTCTCAGGTAATCTCAATACAAACGCCTATCTGCAGCCAGCACATGTGGCAGAGACGCAGTAGCTCACCTCTTACTCCAGAAACACCTGCAATAAATCAGAGAAAAGCTCTTAGTCCAGATGTTGGAAGGCAAGGGCGTAACAGCCCAGCTGAAGCTGGAAGTTGAACCCAAATCCCACCGCACCGTGTGCTTGCACTCTTCCCTGCGAGCTCATCCCGGCGAAGGGTGATAGTGGATCCACGGAGGGACAACAAAACGCAAAGCATAATGCATGAGCTTACGCCGGCAAACAGCAATGCGAATGAACAACTCTACTCACACAAGCAGTCTCCAAAAACCCCGAATGATATTTGTGTTCAAATACTCCCTCCCACGGCTGCAAAATGTGCGAGGAGGCTGAGAAAGAGTCACCCGCGAGTGCAAGGAATCACGCGACTTAAAGTCGTCCTTATTAAAAACAAACTGTACGTATTTACCGAAGGAGAACACAAGCAGCCTCATCCATCTCCCTTCCTTCAGTCAACGCAAGGAGAGACCCAAGCTGCTCCGGAGCAGACCAAAAAGGACATGCTTTTTCAACCAAAGGGGCTGAAACAGCTTCTGCTTCCACTTGGGGGATTCGCTGCAGAAAACACTGAGTTTAAATCACATTTTATAGCTTGTGTCACGCCGACTAAATAATTTAATAGCCTCTTCTGGCTTTAAAAATCTCTTAGTTAGGGAGACCTACCTGTTGCACCACAGGTGGTAAATCCCTCTACCAAAGGAAGAGTAAATTTGGCCTTGAAAAATGTTATTTTTTTTAAAATCAATCAACCAAAGCCCCATAATAAGCCAGTGGGTAAGAGGTTTATGTCGTTACAAAAGAGATCAGATGAGTTATGGTAAAATCTTAGATCCTGGAACTTTTGATCGGTTTGTACTAAGCTCTAAAAGACCACATAAAATAGTACCTCTTGCCATACAACACCAGTGTATTTGAAGAGGAAATCATACATAAAGAGGAACAGATTACAGTATGAACCCAATTTAACTCTCCTAAAAGCTACAAATACCTAATCTACCACAGTGTTTCAAAAACTAAACCCTAAACATGAAAAATCCAGCCATCACACAGCATCCTGGGCTGGAGAGACCATATCAGGTTCAGCAGGAAAGAGACCGAAAAGAGACCGAAAAGAGACTGAAAAGAGACCGAAAAGAGACCGAAAAGAGACCGAAAAGAGACCGAAAAGAGACCGAAAAGAGACCGAAGCTGTAACCTGTTCCTCTCAGTCTAAGGGGGACCAGAATCTTTATAAAGGCATAACTGCACTTAAACTCCACTTAGGGGATGTATGCAGCAAGTAGCCATCAATGAAGTCATGGATTTCATGGGTTCCAACTCCACAACGTACTTAAGCAAGACTACTTGTGTGCATGAAGTTAGCCATTTATCTATCTGTGCTTTACATGCAAAATCAGCGCCCTATACATTATTCTCCCCTAAATCAGTGTTTGCACGTGACAACCCCTCCTGAGAAGCAGAGATCTTTGGAGGTGAACTGCCGAGCCACAGCCTCGCACTTCACACCCGAAATGCAGCAGCTCTGAATCACAGAATGGTGAGGGTTGGAAGGGACCTCTGGAGATCATCTAGTCCAACTCCCCCGCCAGAGTAGGGTCACCTACAGCAGGTTGCACAGGACAGCGTCCAGTTGGGTTTTATATGTCTCCAGAGTGGGAGACTCCACAACCTCTCTGGACAACCTGTGCCAGTGCTCTGCCACCCTCAAAGTAAAGACGTTCCTTCTCATGTTAAGATGGAACTTCCTATGTTCAAGTTTGTGCCCGTTCCCTCTTGTCCTATCACCAGGCACCACTGAAAAAAGACTGTTCCCATCCCCCTGGCACCCTCCCTTTAAGTATTTGTAAGCGTTAATAAGATCCCCCCTCAATCTTCTTTTCTCTAGACTAAAAAGACCCAAGTCCCACTTCGACGTTTCCCTCGAAGACAAAGCAGCACGAGGCAGGTTTCCCACACAGAAACAGACACAAGACTTTGAGATATCACTGAGAGAAACGCCCCCATGATCTTTAAGGACCTGTCCCACATCAGGGGACGCTCAGTGCTTAATTCTAGTTAGGTCACAAGTGCAGCACTTCCAAGGGTGCACCAAGCAGTGAGCCTTGGTGCTCCTTGGGAAGGGGCAAACTTGCTTTTTTTTTTTTGAGCATTAGATAGCAGCAGCCTTGATATTCACAATGATTTCACGGACCAATTAATCTGCAAAGTCTGAGGCAGCTTCGGCACGAGGTGGTATCATGAAGTGCACAGGAGGAGGGCTCTGGGGCACCCGGATGCCAGCAGCAACACTGCTGGTGCTGCCACCCCGATGGGCACATCTTGGTCAGAAGGGTCCTAAGGACCTCAGCTGCTGCACCGCTACGCTGCCACGCGAGGGTACGCGGCTCTTCAAAGCACTTGTATCTTAATAAAGTTTTCTCTGTCTGATTGCTCCTGTCTTTAAGAAAGAGGAAAAAAAAAAAAGACCAGGGGAAACTTCTGGCCTTAGGGGAAGAAGCCACAGTGTTTCCCCTTTAAAAGCAAACCAAGGATAGGAAATTTAGTAAGGCGTAGAACAACTGAGCAAATGAACTATTTAAAGAGCGTTTTTTTTTTCTGCTATACGGCACAGACAAGAATGCATACATGTTGTATATACCTTCCCCCCCAATTTTGAAATAAGGAACACGCTTCTGTTTTCTTCTGCATACGGAATACCAGATCTTGCTCTAATATTCTGAATATTCTGAATTTCTCAGCAGTTTCAAACCTAATTAAAAAAAAAAATATCTACATAGCAGGAAGTTTTTTCAAACCTAATAAAAAAACCAACCCTCTACTTAGCAGAAAGATGTTTCCCCCTTTTTACTGCCAAATCTTTCCACCTCGTTACTAGTTTCAGATACAACACGTGCAACACCCAGGGAACCAGTGACAGATTTAAGGGCTAGCCCCTGATGCCCGTGCAGCGTTTCAGACTAGCACTTTGGGACCAATATAACCAACTGGGAAGTTCACAGTTTTCCAAATGAACACAGAATAGCAGCTTCTCCTTTTTCATCTGGACCCAGCAGCAGAAGGCGCCCAACTTCTGGGGAAAGGTAATAAAAGTGCTTCCAATCAGTAACAGCAGAGCTTTCTAAACAGCTTTTCTATAAAGCCATATACAGCACAGAGCTAAAGAAATCCTATTTTTTTTTTTAACTCCTCGCTTGAAGTGACCTGCATAACTTAAAACGCAGCTTTATTATCTAATAAAACTTTCCATCGCACTGAATTGCCCTGTGCGTTCACGCACACAGAGATAAAACGTGTGTGTGTGTCTGCACATGGGCACACACACACACACACACACAGAGCCCTATCGCGTATCCTTGCGTCTCACCATCTGGCATCGTTCTAGGGATGAATAAAAACAAAGTTAGGTATAAAACGCCACGCACACGCCCAGGGAAGGAGAATTCTTACAGGAGGTTTTAAACAACCTACGTGGAGGCGCTACGAGAAATACAAAGCAAACCAGCGAAGAGGGCGAGCGCAGGTTAGGAACAGAAACCGCACGTTTACCAAATTGGCGGACCCAAAAAGCTACAACTGTATGCGTTTTATGTAGCATAAGTAAGCTGCAAACCAATACAGCTGATTAAAGCTCGTTCGAGTCTAAGGAAATTGAAATATGACAAATGCTAATGCGACAGAGAAATGTCAAAATAGATGAGGAATTACACGTGCCAGTGACTGAACAAAAACTAGCTGAGATTAAGTCAGAGACAAAGATGAAATGCTAGATTGCCTAAAGCTAATTATCTGGACAATTAATGGAATGCCTGCAACTCGTTTTGATTATTAAGAGCACAGTCTCTTGGAGAAAGGACAAAGCTATCTGCAGAAGTCCGCGCCGATTTCCTTGGAAGAGGATGCTGGAAATGAAGTGGAAGAAATTCTTACCCTGGAGATCACTAAGCCAGCTGCTAAACTATGGTACAGCCGTGTCACCTGGTACCGAAATCATACCGATCCCTTCCTTGGGCTGTCACGGGTGTCAAAATTCAATGCACATCTCCTTTCCCAAGCTGCTAATTTGACAGGGATCCTAGATAGGGAAAAATATTTGTGTGTCTTCGATGCTATAAAGTAAGACATCCAAGTAAGTATTTCTATACCTTGACCTGCCAGAAATTAAATTGAACTTCCTCCTGGTCTTCCTTAATTTTATCACGCACCAGTTTTCAGGAAATTTGTATGTTCTTCTATATTTATACACTCAAGAGCTAAATGTGGTTCCCAGATAAATTCTTTATGTGATGACACTTCTTAAACTGGCCACAGACCAGCCAGATGCAAATACCTACTCACGCAGTTAATACGAGGAAATATAAAGATGTTTAATAAAAATATTTCACTTCTTAAAAAAATAAAAAGAAAATATATAGATGCTATCTATAGAGAGTTATCTGATCCTTTTTCTGCGTTACTGGTACAGGAGTATGTTAATATCTGGAATGAGAAATACCCGTCACGTTTCCCTTCTAAATGCACATCTGTGACAGTAACAAGCATGGGGACCACGTTCTTTTGAAGACACAGTACTGCATTTTAGATTTCCTTTCCCCCTTCTAGTGACATCCTGGGAAATACGTAAGCGTTCACCACTGCCATTAAGCATCACATCCCTCGGCCGCAAGCCACTTTACCTGAGAAAGCAGAGAGTAGAAATAGGTGTGACCCAACCCTGGTGCTTCTCCAAAGGGTTTCCCCACAGACAGTCCCTTCCAAATAGCAGATGTGAATCAGAGCACCCATCTCGGCCGAGCAAAAGCCCACAGTGCAAATGCCCAAGCCCAAGCTCTGCTAGAGGTGGGAGCATGGTGACAGCATGGTGACAGCAAGCTCTGCTCCTCAGCCAGCTCAGACCCGCCAGGAAAACTCCCGGGGCTGGATTTATTCATTTGGGCTCTGGCATGGACTGATACAGTTACGCTGCTTTCAGCACTTAGCTAACACCTTTGCACTGCATGTATGTTCATTTTGGAGGTTTTTTTTTACATCACTTAACAGCTCAAGATGTAGGAATTTCCAGAGTTGCCTTGATCCTCGAATGAGGATGTGTTTCAGCACAGGGATCAAAAAGCCAAGCTGTTCCTGCTTCTTGCTTAAATTCAGCATCATTTCCTTAAAAAGCCAGCGCCTACAAGGCAGCACCGGCTACAGAACGAACTGCAATCCACTGCGCTTCTTGGGACAGACCCTTTGCCAGGTCGACATCAGTTTAACACGCTGTGCGGAGATTAAAACTGGTTTTACAAACGCAATTCCCGAACAGGCACCGGATTTTAGCCGAGGGGAAGGCAGCCAGCTTTGCAGCAGGGAAACCAACTTCAAACAGGCGTACTCGGAGGGAGCCCGCGCCTTCAAATCATATTTTACCCATCCTCGGATGACAGATAAGATGGTGCATCGGGGAAGCCGCGCTTCCTATTTTAGTCTCTGCACAAGAAGGGCTGGAAACGGGACTGACATTTAGGGTTTTAAAGCCGATGTACCACCTCAGCAAAAACCTGTTTGGTGAGCAAACACAGCTTTGCTGACATGGCACTGGGCGCCAACCTAAATCCCGGACCAAAGCAATTTTAGTAAAACCCCGATGAGTTTTACAAACATGCACGTTGTCCGACAGCAACAGGCTTTGCCCCCCCCCCCCCCCGTGAAACCCCGACCCCCAAAGGCAGCGGTCGCGGCAGTTCGGAGAGGGATCGCAAGCAGGATGGTCACCTTGTTTCGTCTCATACTGTTGCCAGAACTCAGGCCACGCTTTATTCTCACCTGCAGGTAGTAAAAGCAGAAAATATTTCCGATCCACAGGCTTAGAAGTTATTTTTTTCACCAGCAGGAAAAGTACCCTAAATGCTTTTGGTCATTTGTTAAATGCTAGGATGCTTTTCAAAATATTTTAGCTTGCTGACAGTTAAGGGTTTTCCAGGAACTTAGAGAAAAAAAAATACTATCATTTCATCTTTCAGATGGGCCAAATCTCTCTTTTTTGCCTTTCTAATTAATTTTCTGTTTCTGAGATGGCGATTAACATCTTGGTCAGAGACATAAGCATAAACAAAACCTCTCAGCATATCAGGTCATACTGGTATTCGAAAAATGCGCTTATTCTGTTTTCAGCTTTTATTTTGGTTTGCCAAACAAAGAAATCAGCTGTTTCCCAGGGGAGAGCTGACAGGCACACTGATTTTCGAAGCACAGCTATGATGGAGGCTGGGGCAAAACCAGACACACACGACGAAGCTCCGGCACTCTGTCCTGCGGGCTGAAGTCATGGCAAGGAAGGGGGGAACAAAGCTCACCGCAGTGTTTCAAGGAGGGGGGGAAAAGCTGATAGGTCTAGCTCAGCTGCTAGAGTAATGTTTTCTGATCCTTGCTCACAAAAGATGATTTAAGGCTCTGAAATAGCCCCCCTCCTCTTCCCCCCAAACAGTGTCTCAGAATAATGCGCGCTTCTGTTGACCCCACGGGAGGCACAGGAACCATGCGAATCCATCACGCCGATGCCACTGTCCACCCAGTATCTACCACGCCTGTGCTTTTAAAAGGTTAAAAAACCTCTTGTGTTTGTGAAAGGATAGGTGTTTTTTTTTTCTCCTTTATCTCTGTCTTAAAAATAGTGGGAAATTTATAAAAGCTCTATCTATACTTGGAGAGGCAACGCAGGGGGAAGCATCGTCGCTGGACTCCAAATTTCTTTCCAGGCTTGACAAAACCCAAGCCATCGCGAAACACGAGCGAGCGCAAGCTGAGTGTTGCCCTGTGCTTTGATTCCCCTCATACCAAAGGTTAAAAAACTACTGAAAGATGTATTGTCGGCCTCCGCATTACAATACACATCCATCTCAAGCACAGACATGAAAGATCTTGCAAGATTGAGGCTTTGGTAAAGCAACAATTTTGTATTTAAATGATGATTTGTTTGGACAAGGTTTTCAGGAGGAATCCTGCACGGCAGCTGTTCCTGGCGAGCTCAGCACGAGCCGGAACGCTCGTTTTTATCTTACCTTTTCATAGCCTTAAAAAAAAATATGGCAGCTCTCTCTAATTGACTACTCTTTTCACATCTCAAGCGAGTTTTTTTCCATTACGAAGAATAATCTGTACTCTCAGAAGCCTCATAGATCTTAACCAGAGGAAGAGATGATACACAAGGGGAGGTTCCTCCTTTTCTAAAAATTCTGCCAGGGTGGACTTGGGAAAACATCAACGTTTTCAGACAGGGAACATTTTTAACCTCCAAATAAGGGGAGAACGAGAGATTAAAAAAAAAAATACATGCATGCACATATTTGATTCAAATGATGAAATCCTACTCATGAAAATAAATAAGGTATATACACAAGAGGTGGCCCAAATGATAGCCCTGTTGTCCCATTAATCATATTTATTGCAAAAGTCTAATAATGTTATCTTTGGTCCCAGCTTCAGCAGCCTACAATTTAACACAAGCACCTTTTTTCGGCATGCGAATCAGGTACTAACACTGTCTCTTTCAACCTCTTTTGTGCTTCTAAATTAGAAAACCCAAATGTCGTTTTTCTTCAGATATGAAACACAGTCAAGGTCACCGTAAAATAAAAGAGCAATTAACTTCACAAGCAAACTGTTGTACAGGAGTGAAATACAGTACTCGAAAAAGTGGCTAAAAACTAAAACTATTCCTACAAGTGACATCCCTTGTTCAGGCTAAAAATGACAGAACTCTGCTCCAGAGATTCCTGTCAAATTAAAAAACAAAACCAAAACAAAAAAGAAGTCACAGAAGATACTCCACCCACCCACTAATTTGTTTGCTGTGCTTTTACTGCTGCAAGGAAGGCTTGCTTTTTTGATAGCTCTGATATGGGAAAGCTGGCTCGGCCTCCCCCCATCCCACCCCTCCCCAAAATGAGCCCTGAACAGCTAATAAACATTAGCACAGAATTTCTCATTGTGTTTATCGGTTAAGTGACAGAAGTTTTATGAATTCTCTGAGTAAAATTCAGGATGGAGTTGCCCTAGCTGAAAAGACAAAGAGAAAGCTAACATTAAGGGTTTGGAATTGATAAGTGTTTTAAAATACAAAATTATCTCGGTTCTGACCCTCCTCTAAAATCAGCCAAGATTTTGTAACTCGGTAAAATTAAATGCGTTATCAACACACAACTGACTGTGCAACCCAGCAAAGATAAATTATCTCATTATTACCATAGAAATCAGATGAGGCGTGCATAGTAAGTGACATATTAAATGCAATTATAAAACCCTACTGAAGTGATGTTAGTGACCTGACACATGACAAAAAAAAACCCCGACGAGGCGATGTAGAATTCAGGCGGGAAGATGCGCTGATATTATTTCTATGCAGCGTACATCAGATACAAAAATACTACTTAGCCATCAGTACAAATCCCATAATCGAAAGCGTTGGAAAAATTTAAGAAATCATTAACATACAAAGAAGGGGATATCTTCAAGAGAAGCAGAACTACTCACTAACGCAGCGATCTGCAACTGCTGGGATGGGGTGAGCAGGTTTTAGGAGAACGACCTTCCCGCATCGCCCACCTCCGTCCCTGCCCGCACACGGTGCCGATCAGGCATCTTCCCACTTTTCACATCTGCAGTGATAGTTTTTGAGTATTAACTATCATAAAAATAAAGAATGAGGGAACCACATGGCTCAAAGAGACCGCAAGGAGCCCTCCACCCACCTCCTGTCGGCAGCACCAGTGACCCAGACCCCTCCTGACCAGCATTTATCCAGCTCTACTCCAACACCCCCCGAGTGCTGGAGACCCCAGGACCGCTGCAAGCAGACTCTGGTGCTTCCCTCTTCTCTGTTGCCAAGTTTCTTTTGGTTTTTTGTTTTTTGTTTTTTTTTTGTTTGTTTGGTTTTTTTTTCCCTCCTTAAAATCTAACCTACATTTTCCTCACTGCAACTTACTGCTCTTGATCCAACTCGCAGCAGAGAGACCCCAGGCTGCTCCCCGCTCTGCAGCAGGGCTTTGACACCTTCCAGGGTCACCCAGCCTAGCCAAGAGACCCGCTGACAGCTTGCATTAGTTCAACTTGCCTTCCTACATCCTATTTTCTAAACTCCTCATCGTTTGTGTTGTTAACCTTTGCCCTCCCTTATATCTTTCTTGAAGTCCTGTGCCCCGAAGTGGACACACAAATACTCCAGCTGAGACCTTATCGGTACCAGCTACCTCAAAAGGATTAATTAAGGCATCGTACATGCAACACTGTTCGCATCCAGCAAGACATCTTCTTGTGACCGCATGTCACTGTCAACTTGTGTCTAGTTTGTGACACTTGCTAACTTTCAGACTACAGAAGAGACACCCCTCAGGAGTTGTCCCCTGCTCAGGCAAGGGAATTGGTCCTTGCCTAAACACCACCCGTTTCACTGGCCTCGTGGAACTGCACCCTGCATGAGAGCATGGTCCCCAGTGAAAGCCATCGATGGCCACAGGAAGACTGTGGTAGGGCCACCTCACCCGCAGTGACTGCTCCAAAGGAGTGCTTAGCTCCACCTCTCACCATCAGCCTCTCGCTCCATCCTTGGTGGCCACGGCAAACACAGCTGGGAGACAAATGAGCAGCCCGGCCCCCCAAACCCGACCCCCAGCCACTGACTTGAAACAACCCAGGCAACATTCACACCAAAGCCACCGCTCCCCAAACAGCTCAGCATCTCCCCAAGGAACCAGAAAATGAGAGATCTACACGATTTGGTCTCTGCTTGAGGCAGAAGCTCTGTGGAGCAGTAAGGATGGCAATTCCCGAAACACAGCCTTGAGGGCTGGCAAAAAGGATTTTCTTTTTTTCTTTTTTTTCCACTTCTGACTTGCATCTGACTTTTACAGTAAGTTTGGAAAGCAAACCCTCTTCAAGCCACAGTCTTTGAGGGAGTCTCCTCTGGTCTCAGCCTGTAGCAAAATAGTTATCTGCTGTATCTCGTACCTGAAACAGCATTGTTGGATGGGACTTGAATAACGTGAATTATCAGAAAAAGTAATCAAAACCTCTGTTCAGTTTGATAAAATCAGGTCAAATCAACACACACTTGTATGTGATACAAACGCATTGTTTTTATACTTTTGGAGGATATTGTTACTGATGGAGACGCTCATTTTTATAGGGAAGAAGACAAGAGGCTCCCGCACCTGCTGTAGGCAGTGGTCCAAATGAGATGGGGCATAGCTGAGGAGTGCCCTGACGTCTTCCCCCACTCACCAGCCCCATCATGTAAAAGGGGGGGGGGGGGGAAGGTGTGAAAAATACCTTGTAGTCCTACTTCACATTGCTAGCAAAGGAGAAACACAAACACGCACTTTTTATGTGCCGTTCTCAAAGGATTTGGGGATTTTGTTCGCTTATTGAAATGAGTCAGCTTGAAATGCTTTCCTTCCTCTTAATGCAACTTTCAGCTGCCATCAGTGCCCTTGTGAGTGGCACTGGTAGGTGTTAGATGTGGAAAAAAAAAACCACACCAGGGAGACAGAAAGAGAGCAACCATTTTCTGAGCACATGGTTTCATTCCACGATAAAATAAGTTGCGCTGTTCACAGAGAATCAGTCTTTATCCATCACTTTAATCAGCGAGACAGGCCAGCACAATTTCTGCTCTCTTTCATTTTTTTTTTTTCCTCTGTACAGTTCGGTTCTGTTCCTCCTGGAGGTTAGGAAACAAATTATGAATTGAGAGGTCTGAATCCCCAACACACAGAGGGGTAATACTGTGTAACTGTAGGTGTGTCGCTGCGGTGCGGTTCTTCATTCTCATACATTTGCTTTAACCATAACATTAATAGCTTGGCGACACCAGTAAAAAGAAATAACCAACAGAGATAACTGCATTTGCCTTTAAGTGTATGTTAACATGCAAAAATGATATACAGTAAAAAGATATGAGCACGTTTAGTTCTGTTTGTGGGCAGTGTCAAAATCCTTGGTTTTTTAACTTTGAAAGGTTAAGAAGTTTAATTGGATGAATCTGGTGGTCTACTTACATTATCCAGTAGGGATATTTTGAGCCATTACAGAATGCCTCTTGTGTTGCCCGAGATACAAGCCAATGAAATAGAGATGAGGATTTGTTATTGGCCAGAACCAATTATTTCTGCTGGGAGAAAAGATCAATTTGTGATAAGAATTAGAATGAAATAACAGGGTAAGAATTTGAGAAGTTTTGACCTTACAATAAGTTAACATTTTCCTTGGAAAAATTCAGATACAACCTTTATTTTACACTCTTTTATATGGGGAACTAATGTAAGAACAAAAAGGCCATTTTCAATGTCCAGGTTGTTTGTCCTTTCTGGCTGAACAGAATACACCAACAAATTAATTCTCCCTATTCTGCATGCCACACATTTAACCTCTCAAGTCAGAATATCAGCTACCAGGGCTACTTTATGCTGGCAAGAACTACTCACAGCCTATTCATTGATGGAAAGGGAAAACTGCCAGAAAACGTTAGTACAGAAGTCTTGAAACAGCAGGGGTTGAACTCATCTGCCTGTTTGTCCACAGGAATGTCAAATACCCTTTCCTAAGAGCTTACGTGGAGTCTCGCATCTCCCAGACCCCGTTGGGAAGTAGCTCCTGTGGAGGCGCTGCCTTCCTGATACTTCTGCCCACCTACTCCCAGACCCTCCCAAAACCTTACGGCTGCCACTGTTAATTACCCCGGGGAAGTGATCGGCCAGAGGCTGATATTCAAACTGCACCTTCTACTCCAAAGAATGTCCCTTATCGGCTTCTACTTTCCCCTGCTTTTGTTCCGTGCAGAGAGAACATCATCTTTTCTCAAAGAACAACGCCTAGGTGCTTGTTAAGTGACACTTGGAGCTGTTTTTAGCAGAGACTGCTAACTTCTCAGGTTCACAACCCTCCTGCGCCGTGCGATTCCCGCACGCAAAGGCAGCAAATGATGTTCAGCTTCACACATAGCACAGATCCAGCCCTCGAACACAAAGACAATTTCGGTTACTTCCCGTGAGACCTCCCCCCCACCCCACCCCACCCCCTGCCAGACTCAGCACACATCGCATTTCCTCAGCTCAATCACCCACAAGTTTCTAATGAGATTTTAGCTTCTTATTTCCCTTCAGTCTGTGAGGAGTTAGCCTGATCTTTGCTCTCACGTTCATGTTGCGGTGGTTCTGCACTGTTTTCTGGGCTATCGAGTTTCATTCTCTTCTTGCTCACCCCCTTTTATCTTCTCTTCGCTCTTGGGAATGGCTCCACTGCAGAAGCTCCTTCACCGAGGACTGGGACAAACCCCGTGCTGCCTCACCCCACACTAAATTGGGGGACAGTTAACAGAGTTTACGGGTAGTCGCAGGGTTGGGTTAAGCCCTCACCTCTGCACCTATAGAAATTTTAATACTAAATGTATGCCTTCTGACTACGTGCTAAGATAACAGGAGATGAGAACCGGGTGCGAAGGGGCACTTCATCTCCAGCTGCATTTCAGCTTTGGAGAGCGATGGCAGAGTGGGATACCGTTTGCAATATCCCTGTTGGATTTAAGATAGCGACTTTATTATAATTTTAAACATCTTTTAATTAACAAATTCTTCTGCAAGCCACCGTCAGCGGTGGTTTCCATGGATGCTGCTATCGGATATTGCAGAGCACAAAGCGGGGCTGCAGCAGCAGGGGGAGGGGGAGGCCACGCGCTGTGCCGATGGGGAGAGGGACCACCGCTGCCCACCAGGACACTGGCCAAAGGGGCAGAGTCAAGGCTGCCTTCACAGCCCTCTCCCCTCAGCAGGGATCACCTCCCAGGAAGGCATCAGGAGAGTGGCGCTGGATGGGAACGTGCCTCCTCCATCCACCTGCTGCCAGTCCCACCAGGTCCTCCTGTAGCCCCACTGGCAGAAGATGAGGTCCGCACCTCCCGTGGGGAGGACAGCCACATTCAGCTCCGCTCTACACCCAAGGAACATCCCTGTAGCTCTTTCATGCCAGAATGGGTACGGGCTTTAATTTGTTCATCTCCAACGTTCAATCAAACCATCTCCAGTAGGTCAACTTTCTGATGGGAACTAAGGGCGATTCTTTAATTAGATTTAAGAACTGCAACACTTGAAGTTAAATCATGCTTAGAAAGATGAAAATTGAAAAATGATAACTAATGGGATTTACAGATGATTTCCTTTAAAAGTAAAAAATTATTATTACACACATGTGCCCCAAGGACCTTTCCATAGCTGTTAAAAATATTCCTCTTAAGAGCAGACAATGAGAATATATCCACTTATATGGAAAGATGAACAACAAAGCTTCTGCTAAGACATTTTTAAATGAAAGTAAAGATTCCCAATTATAGACTGGAGCCTGCAGTCCCTTCCACCTCCTCCTCCATTTCAGATTCTGTATTTCTTTTGCAACTGAAAACGATGTCACGGCTCGGTAACACGGGGGCCACATGCCTGGGTTCTGACCTAAGCGACATTGATGACACCAGCTGTAAGAGGGGACATTGCATCCCAGCTCAGCAGCATGTAAGCGAAGTGAAAACACATTTTCAAATATCTGTCCTATTGCAGAGTAGTATTTCAACCCAAATTTCATGCCGTTTAAAAAACTTAGAGGACCTTAACATATACTACAAAAAAGCCAGGCAGCGTATTTTTAGCTAACATTCACATTGTGGATATCTTCACCCGTGCTAAAAATTCATAGAAATTATTGTTTGTGGTTTAACATTACACCAAAAGGGGTAATGATCATTTCAGGGGTTTCCCCCTGTAAATCCAAGCACTCTCTTTTGCATCACATGCATCTCTTCTGACACAGCCCCAAGGTCAACTGAAAAATCCCTACCGACTTCAACAGGAGCAGACACAGGCTCCAAATCTGCTTCATGAAAAAGATCTGCTTCCTTAATTAGCGTGTAAAAATTGAACCTGTGAAGATATTCTGGCTGCAATGCAAGAACTGCCCAGTGCCCGATGCTTTTCGTGCTTGCTCAGGTGAGGTAACCACTGTGAGATCCCGTTCGTTTCCCACCTCTGGTCTGTGGAAGTCCACTGCCACTGCCAGGGCTAAACTCCACGATCACACACAAGTATCAAGTGGCAGCATCTGTACTGGTGCCAGAAATTACAAACACACCTCTTGTGTGCACTTTGCCTAACTTCAGGGCTCGTCCTTTTGCAAGTGACACGTGAAAACTGCTGTGGATGTGATGAAGTGAGGCAGGAATCCTTCACTGAAGCAAATTATCACATGTCAATAATTTGAGTAACATTTTTGTACATCTGAACAAATTACCATGTCTCTTGCAGGGGTCCCGAAAGTGTTCCGAAGGCAAGTCTTTTAACTTTTCCTTCAAACGTTCATTGATAACAACATTTACCACGAATTCCGTGGGCTTACTGGCTCACTAAAGGAATTAGCAACAAATCCAGAAGGAGACAGAATTCTGTTATGAATCTACAGACCAAAATGACAACGAAGAGCGTGTTTGATGACATAAATATAGCATGGTACGATATAATAAATATTCGGGGAACAAGACAAAAGGAAGACAAATAGCTACCGCTTTTCACAGTGATCGTGTTAAGAAACGTCCTACAGAACTGGTAAAGAAAAAGAAAAGTGTGATGACGACTTAGCGTCTATCATCTAGCAAGGTACAATTCTTGCACTTTGCTGGAAGCCAAAAGTCACCGGTGCACGGCCGCTGTTTGGTGGCTCGTCGTGCGCAGCAGGATGATCACTGCTCTCGCAGGGAATGGCCGCCTCTGCCCCTAAAACCACTGGTGCCTTTGGCAGACAAGCCAAAGACCGCTGGTTTTGAGGTGAAATCCTCTTCCCTTCAGTCTCTTTAAGAGCATGACAGACTAGAGGAAGCTGGCATGGCTTCCCTGTCCCCTCGGCAGAGGAAGATACCAAAATCCCGCCACTGTTCTCCGACAGGCACCTTTTTCCAACGCTACATTTATTTCCAAGAGGAAGCTAAGAGTTTGATGTTGCAGCAGCAGAACAAACGCAGCCAGGGCTTGCCAGGCGGGAAAGGTTTGGTATTTCACCAGCTCAGTGTTCCAGGGTCAACTGGTAGAGGAAAAACCGCCTGCTCAGGAGCCACAAGACCCTGTCACAGCTTTCCTGTTACACACGTGAACGTGCTGAATCATTAAAAATAGGTCTGGCTTGACTAGGTAAGGCAGCATTCGCAGGCTCTGGAGACGAGATTATTTGGAAGTTAGAATACACGTAATAATTAGACGTAGCGTTGTGGTGCACAATGCGATTTGCAAACTGATTTCACGCCAAAGCCACTTCAGCCTCAGGAAGAACGCATTTGGGGCTATCTGGCTATGAGAAAAGCTTATCTGTTTACTCTCCTGAAAACCCAACAACCTGCTGTGCGGCAGAGACTCTCTTGGGGCGCATCCTCTTCATTCACAGACTCCGATAGGGATGCTCTATCAATATTTTTATGTTTGCCCCAAATATGAATGTTTTCAAATCATGAACAGCATTAAAAAGTTTTCTTGCTCTTTCTGGCAGCCTGCAGTACAAAAATGTTAACTCAGGAGTTTATTCTACACTGGATTATAAATGACATTTAGTGACATGATGGATACATCCTGGCTTTGCAGTATAAAGACGTTCTCAGAGTACAAGCCTTATTCCTTGTTTCACCAATATGCTGCACACAGATCAGTGTTGTCAGCAGTCTGTCTTCAGTATTTTGATTAATAATGTTACTGTGGTTTTCTAAATTGAGTTATTGTTCACATTTCTGAGCCTATTTATGCTAATATTTTTTTTTTTTTTTAATTTAAACATTTACGAAAGCATTAGTTTGAAACTAATCCTGTTGGTCACATAGGTTATGTTGTTCCAAAATGAAGGCAAGATTATGTGGATCAAAAATTACAACTTGCTTTCCTTTGTTTTTAACTGAGAAAATATCTTCTTGAAATTATTTTACATCTTACCCTATTTTCCAGTTCACATGTCTGAAGTGAGATTTTTCTTAGAACATCCAAATAATACATCATTGAACTCTTCTGTTGACATGAGGTCAGAGAAGGTATCAAGACTGATCAACTGGTCAAATTTTGGGGATTTTTTGCAATACGCTTCAAATTAAGCAGTTTCAGACTACAACGTCTAAAGAATGAGGAGCACGCCTTTTGCCTAAAGTGTTTTCATTCAATACCCAAAATGTGGGATATGCAGACAGATGCAGCGGTAATGTTCAGCCCTTGTGAATAAATAAGGTTAAAGGCACAAGTCAAGACAGGATTCCCAGAAGTTCAGTATGGAGACTAACATAAGAAAACACTGTAAACATGTTTGAGATTGACAGGTAACGCGAGATCAGCCTCAGATGCCCGAAAAAAAACCCCATGCTGGTTGTATCCACCCTCCCCACTAAGCAAAGATGTGATTCCTTTCCAATCCAAGACCTGACTCATGACACCAGACTGCAGTCTCTGTACGGCCACGGNTAACGCGAGATCAGCCTCAGATGTCCTAAAAAAACCACCCCATGCTGGTTGTATCCACCCTCCCCACTAAGCAAAGATGTGATTCCTTTCCAATCCAAGACCTGACTCATGACACCAGACTGCAGTCTCTGTACGGCCACGGTGAGGGCAGCGTTACTTTTTAGGCTCACTAATTGCAGAAATTGCTCTCCAGCTTCAGGCATCCAAAGGGCATGATTCACAGCATCAGCAGGAAATGATGGGGGTGTGCAGCAGGAGGAAGGGTGACGTGAAATTTTGGAGTAAGAGGACCGAGGGCCGTGGGGATGACTCAGCCATGAGGTTCTGGCACATCAAAGACAAGCCATGCTTTTATACATACGGACAGGAAAAGGAAGTTCCACCCCTCACCAACCGACACCTAAAATTGTCAATTATCGCAGTTGTCTCACTGAGAAAGAAAGAGAAAAACGTATTTTGGAGCTGATTTTATTTAATAGCTTTGCAAACCTATACCTTTTTGTTTCCATAGTCCTTATGAACAGAACAACTTTTCTGAAAGGCTGCAGACCCGGGATGAACCATGTGTGAAAAACCTGACACTTTTCCTCAAACAACCAAAAAAAAAAGGAATGTAGAAATTGTATGAAACACAGTCCTATTTTCTTCTCCCACTGAGCAGCAACCAACCACTCAAATCGCTAAAGAAAACAATCTGCAATTTTCCTCTAGATGAAGAGCGTAGTCGTTTTTGATACATATGCACCTCACTGCGGCTTTCCGTGAGTACAATTAATATCTCTAATGCAGCTCACGAAATATAAAGCTGAAAAAGGGGGATCTAAAGCGGAGCAAGCAGAGAGAGGAACAAAACGCAAAAGGAGCTCCAACGCTTAAGGCAACCTACACGCACACCATCTATAGATGAGCCTCTTGCTAGGAAACGCATTTATATGGGTCATTATCTTCACACGATACCTATGCATTCCAGAAGCATTCAAGTGACCACATTATGCACGGCTCAGCAAACCACTTATGTATGCATGTGGGTGGCTTTAAAGAATCCTGAAATTATGTCAACAAGATGGGAAAATGGGGGCTTCCCGTCTAGGGAAAGAAAGAATCGCAGAGAGTGCATACAGAGGGTTGGGCCCGTCCCATCCATCGTGTTGGACATAAAAAGCAAGACTTGCGGATGAAGTTAAAAATATCATTTTGAGTCTATAGAGGTCAGACATAGAAAACACCAAGCCCGCCCATATGCAAAAGGTTCCATAAACATCTTTGCTCTGTGACTCAGTTCATATAGGGAGAAGCTGGGAGAAGGCAGCGAGAAGAAAACAATAAAAGACTTTTGCGTAGGTGTGGGAAGGGGGAGCTGGCTGTATGAGCAAACGGCTTTGAAAAATTAGCCAGTGATGGGTTGGGGCTGAAACGGGAATGTCTGTGTGTGAGCTCTGCAGAGCAGCAAAGCTTGGGAACCACAGCAGATCCCTGACGAAAAGGACGGATGGACTTTACTAGAAGTCACCCAGTCGTGCCCCCATGCAGTCCCCTGATGTTCAACACAAGCGGCGCAGCGTGCCCCCCGCTTACCACGCAACAGGCCCAAGAGCCGGCCGGACCACCCTGCTGCTGCCAATGGGGCCACCCCTCGTTGCTGACTCGCAGCCTGGAGAACAAGGCTACCAACAGCAGCCCTGGGGCTACCAACAGAGCCCAGCAACGTCTGAAGAGGTTCCAGGTAACCCCAGACAGCCCCGTTGAAGTACCCAAGCACTTGTGTCATGGTCAGACAGAGGGCACTTTGCCACTTCAGCAAATTCGGAAATCCTGTAATTAAGTCCCAAAAGCACTCCCAGCTCCTATGTTACCAACCTCTGCCTCTCCGGTAGTTTTAAACCCTATTTAATGGAAACCCTTTAGATGGACTCCTCAAGCCCGTGCGAGCGCCTGCACGGGACATGTCTGGGGATGGGGACTGGCTCCGTGCTGTCACAGGGAACTGCTTCCTGCTGATAAGGAAACACACCATACATTCATCTCCTTTTTACAATATCATATAAAACCCTAATTACAACCTCATGCCTCCACAACAAACGCATCACACATTTAATTCATGCACAAATGTCAGCCCTCAACAATTTGTTTTAATGTGGCTGAGTTTGTAATTAAGGGTTTGCATTATTCAGCAAGTGAAGTATTAGGGCATGACCACAGAGCCAGCTCTACTGCTATTTCCTACAGGATTTTCTCGGATATAAGCAAAACCAGGACAACTGAGCAGATACGTTAAGGAGCTCATCTGCATGGTCAGAAGTTTTAGACCTACAGCTGGAACAAAAAACCCTTTGTGAGCCCTGATCAATGGAAATAACCAGAAAAGCACTTCATTTGATCACCTAGCAGGTGTTCCAGTCCAGGTGACCATTAATCCACATGCTTCTCCCCCTCTTTCATCATGTGGTTTTGAAGACAGACAGACCTATCTTTCTTCTTTTTACATATATTTAAAAGCAAACAATTAAGCAGGATCCTTGGTGCTAGTGCTTAAAACAGATTTTTAAATTGGGTAACAGTGGCATACACCTGTCAGTCACTCAGCCAACAGCCACCTTTCGTTATCCAAACACAGGTCAGTCCTGAAAGCAGGATCTCAAAAAACTTCTTCAAACAAATCCACAAGAGCCTTCGGCTGGGTTGGCAGTCACTTCTAGGTGCACTTATCTCTCAGACAATCCCCCACACGAACTTTGCTGTTATCTAATGATCTTTGCTAGGAACACACAGAAACAGAAATCCTGTAAGATTTCAGCTCAAGTGATGAACATGCCATTGTCTACCTAACAACACACGACTAAACTAAAGGCTGTTGATCCACTACAATGTTAAACCATGCTAAAAACTTCCTATTTTTGGTCCTCCTTGCATTGAACTATGTTCCCTTGACTTCAGGATAGCAAACAAATTTCCGGGCGTTAGCAGGTAACAACAATCCTTCCAGCTGTAACGATGTTCCACACCGTACAGCGATCAGCTTTTATCCAGCTGAAAGCAAAGCTGAATTCACCAAAACAGAGGTAAGCCAGGCTGCTATAAACATGTACAGCACAGCCTCACAATTTTGTGGTGGAAACTGTAGAGAAAAGTCTTACATTAGAACATGAAATAAATTCCCTGATTAGGCAAGAAAAACATTTCAAATAAAGTAGGACACACATAATGGGTTATTCGCTCCTTTTCACCTGAACATAACCATTAAACAATTTTTAAATTACAAAGTTATCATGGTAAATGGTCTTCTGGAAGATCAAGCAACAACAATAAATAGACTCCGCATCACATGCGAGTAGACTAAACGTGACTATTATTTTTGGATAATTAGCCTTAGAGCTGCAACATATTATATGAAGGTAGCTAGTGTCATTGGATAGGCGTGCAACAAGACACACTGCCCTGGTTAATCACATGTGATTTCACCCTGTCATATTCAAAGCATTACAGATAAGGCGGCTTTGGAATGTTTACACAGAAAATATTAAATTAAGAATAAACCATTTTTCCTCTGCCATCGGCAAGGATGATGAGACAGGCAGCATTCAACATCAGAATTTAAGACCACAAAACCCATAAAGCGCAAAAAACCCCCTATTTCCAAAACCAAGTAATTGGATTAGACCAGATCTATAGTAAATATCTCTTTTATAGATTTTGTCTCATGTAATCATGGGAATGACAGACAAGAATCTCTGATTCTTAGGAGTGACAGACTTACCCTGGGCTTAATTGCAACAAGCCTATTGGAAAGGAAATACAGCAGGAATATATAGGGAAAATAATTAGTATTTAAATGTTCTTTTTGTGTAACATGTATTAAGCAAGTAGATGTACTTAAGATCTGGATATGAAGCTAAGTTATCGTGCAAATGGTTGGCTACACTGGAAGAAGCTGGATACATATCGTATTGCAGTACAGGTTCTGTACAGACAGCTGCATTCCTTCAAGTTACTTAGAAGATACTGGATAAAAATCCAATCAACAATTGAAAGATGGGAAGCAAAAGGGAGGCACAGGCCAATTTAATTAGGTTCCTATCCAGGCTGCGGTCTCACCAACTTACAACATATATTACAGCAGAATTTATTGGCCCAACTAACCAAAGCTCCATCGTCCAGGGAACAGACCAAGAAAGTACAAGCCTGTACCTCAAGGCCCTTCAAAGCTAAGACTCAGCAGGTGAAGAGAACAGAATAATAAAACAGCAGATACGGTTATTTCTAGTCAATCAGAAGAGACAATGACAGTACTCCATCTGCTCAGCTACAATCTGTGTTGTGCTTCCTACGTGACAAACCAGCAATCCTGCATTGAATCTTTCAGGGAGTGGTACCCCAATCATAGTGACCTACCAAGATAAGAAGTTAGTTGTTTAACTCTCTTTCATGAGTAGAATTATTCTGCATTTATCTTCTGCATGACTATAAATGTAGGTGAAACAATCATTAAAAGAGAACAAGTTTCACCAAAACTATGCGATTTTCCCCTCAATAAAAAAAATTGCCTGCAGCCATTGGCTCTTGGTTAGGGGACACCTCTAGAGATTGCCTTCACAGGCTGTTGGGAATGAAGCCTGCCAGGACATAAGCTCAAAGAACAGTATGGGCCTACATTACCAAGGCTAACACAACCTTCAGGATCTAAAGCAGGGCTCAGCAAACGCCCACCTAGCACTTTGCGGGGAAGATCACTATCTAGTATCAACCTGGTAGTCAGCAGGCTACACAGGACCAGGGATATCAGATGGTGGCAAGAACTGCCCCTCTCTAGATGCCAAGTACTTGAAACTGTTATCCTTTGAAAGCTACGCCAGGATCCAAAACATGTATTACACTGCTGAGGAGAAAAAAGAAAGGATGCTGCACTGTTGATGCTCTTTTATCATGAGCTTGGACCACTGAAGCCATTGCTTCATAGACTTTACCATTAACACTGGCAGTCTTTTTTCTTCTTGCTTGTCTTGATAAACATTACTGATATCTGATCAAGAACTCCTTCTCAGAATACTTTAATTCTGAACAGGTTAAACAAAAACCCATGGGCTTCTGTTGACAGAAATGCCATCACTACATTTTGTCAGCTCAGGAACCCTACCGAGCAGCAGCAAGTCTTATCATCCACACCCCTGCAACCAAAGAGAAGGGACACGTCACGCTTGCCAGAAATATGTTGGTCTATGAGCATTATGCCACAGCGACAATTGAAAAAGCCATGATCAACATTCTCCCTAAAAATAAGGCAATTCAGAAATGTCACTTCCGTTGTCACAGTTGATGTCACTGAAGTGTCACTTGGAGTTAATATTAGCCTAATCAAGCCAATTATAGAGTACTTATAGTATTTAATAGGCTCTTGGATTTGACTTTTGATACAAAAATCTGCATATTCCTAGATGTTTTATGAATTTAAAATGGTTCAAAGTTCAAGTCTAACAGAGCAAGGAGCCTGCAAGACATGGAAGAAAAACCCTTCTGCTGTTCAAGCAGAAAGTGACGTGTCACCTTTGCCAGCCACGGTGGGCTTTTGGCACAGCTTTGGGCAGTGGCTCCACATGAATGCAAGTCCTGAACCCTCTCTCACCAAGCGCTGAGCACTTCCAGCCCCTCCGCTGGGGGCCATGGTCTCACGAAGGATGGGGCTTTGCTGCTTTGTTTCAGAGGTAACACAGAGTCATGGATGAAGCGATGCAGATGCGCAGAGATGCTCAGGCCTGGAGACACCTCCTTCACTCGAGAGTTACCCTAGCTCCTGGTTTGGCCATGCAACCAGGACCATCACCTGGTTGCACGCTGCCATCCCTGTTCATCTAGCCCTGGAGACGAGGTTTGCCTGAAAACCCGCACACTGCCGCGCCGGAGTCAGAAGAGGTGCTTCAACACTCCCACTCTTCTGCTGCAGAAGCAAAACTGGGCAGAAGTGTTTCCGTGACATCTATTTTCTCCTTTCTTTAGTACGGAGGCTAATGAAGAGTTTTGCGCACACATAATTGTCATGCACGGTAGTTTAATCTCCCTATGCGGTGTTCATGGTCTAAACACACAAAGAAGATACGTCGAGTCTCCCAGAAATTAAGTGCTGGGGCATAAAAGAAGCAGGAGGGAGGGACAGCGATGTTATTTCCTCAAGGAAGAAAGCCATACCTTTGGGATAACAGGCGCCCTTGAGGGAAGGTCAGAGCAAAGCAGCTACAGTGTCAGGAAAGTGACTTTGCCTTTTAATAAAACGCAATTTAGTAAATGCGGACACGCAAGGCAAGTTGGTACAAAGTCACATTTTTTCTTAACTCCTTCGACCCCAAAAGGCAGTGCTCCCCCTCCCAGTAAAGCGCCAAGAGCAGAGGCCTTGAAAGGGATGGAGATGAGGGGCTCTACCCCAAAGCATCGTAACCAGCCCCTTCCCACGCACAGCCCCACGCTCATCTCTCCCGCAGAGGCAAAGGCTGTGCCCCACAGCCAGCATGGGGGTCCCTGTCCGTGTCCCTCCCCCCCTCCCTCCTTCAGCTCAGGCTGCTTACAACAGGCCAGTCATTTTCAAACCTCTGATGAGCAACAAACAGGCATGATCTGCGGAGGGCAAAATTCACCATTTCAGCAAGGAGAAACAAAAAAAAAAACAACCTACCCCACTACGTTGGCAGGTTTTATTTTATTTTAAAAAAGGATGGGGGTTTGGAATATTTGCAGCAGTCCTGACGGAGACGAATGAACGGGTTGTCCACGGATAAAGTGGAAAAGGGTATATGATGCATACATTTATCATGCTCACATTTATAAGCTACGTGCGGTCTATAGCATAATTAATCAGCAGTTGTCTCCTATTCTGTACACAAATGCAGCCTCTTGTCTTTCCAGGCACATTCGATAAATAACTAATTTATATCCTTCTACGGTCCAAATAATCTTCTCCCTGATGGAAGATTCAAATTCCCGCACTTGGAAACTCAAAAAGGATACTGGAAGCATGTCCCAGCGCATCCTTGGTACCTGCACGTTAAATCCCTGCAGACTGCGAGGTGCATTCACAGCCACTGCCACATGTACAAAGCCACACAGAAATATATATGTACGATTGTGTATATCTGACTTGAACAAAAGAGAAAGATGGGGAAAAATTATATCCTCGGAGAATCGCTGCTGCTCTTCAGCTCTCACCACCAATGCTACACCTTTTTGTACCTGGTTCTGACTCTTAAGAGTATGAAGGCAGAGTCACAATCCAGAGAAGAATAAGCCCTCCTTTTGAGGTCAGTCAATCATAAATCAGGAGACACAAAAATATACATTTATAAAAAGTAAATACAATACATAAATTTGAGGATTTTTCCCCCCCCCTGTAAATAATCTCACTTGTGTCACAAACAGAAAAAAAGTATTCAGCTTGATGTAGGTCCCCTCTTTGTAATTATAACTTGCCACATTCTCACGATTTCTTACTCTATATTTACTATTCTGTTTTGCTGCTGTACAGAGTTTCCTCTACTGCAATCAGCGTGGGTGTCTGGAGTGTGAGCTGTTAGATTTCTGCTCCTCCCCTCGCATCAACACGCCGGAGGTTATCATAAGCAGCTACAGTAAGGATCCTGGTTAGAGGTTTGCAAGAGCTCACACAAAAACATAAAAGAGTCACTAAAAGAATTATTTTCCCCCGTAACAGAAAGCTCAAGGAACACATTTAATGGGAATAAATAACAATAAAAAAATTTGTGCAAATTATTTGTGGGTTTGTAAGCCCTATGTAAGCAATATACAATGTAGTGAAGCATCCACTGAAACACGGTTCTTGAAAATTCAGTTAGAGGAGAACTCACTGGACTTGGAAAAAGAAAAGAGCATGCACCATGCAAGAGTGCTACACCTACCTAAAGAAAAGGAAAAAAAAAAATTCTCACATTTTGGACATATCCTTTCCTTCAACATGTAAATAAAAAGGAAAAAGGAGATAATTTTAAAAGAAAAAGATGTATATATTTATATATATTTTTATATACTGCTCTATGTCAACTCATAGTTGATTCTGCCTGGCAGACAATCACTTAAAAGAAGGTTAACTTTAAAAAAAAAAAAGTCTGCTCAGACAAAATTACAATGATATATTTTCAGAAGAGGCCAAATCACAGCTCGTCACATAAAGCAGCCCCATATTACCTTCTACTTTGTTCCCTTCTCATGGATGCCTCACAAAGCATTCCCATTTTACACAAGGGCGCACCCAAAGTTCAGATAAAAAGGAATCCTGCGATTGTTCTTCTTTATTTAGAAGGCATTAAACACACACATCAACATAAGATAAAAATTTGGTGTTCTTTAAGGAGCAATGCCTGCAGCTTGTGTATTTTTGTGTGTATTTTATCTGCAAAATGCCAGCACACAGGCATTCCTCAAAGAACCTACGTGAATTTTATCAATGGATCACCTCTAATCCCTCCAACGTTTCATCTCTGCCTTCAGCAACTAATGAGTTAAAGATGATAAATACCATTAACAAAGGCAAGAGGATCTTTCCTTTGTTTCCCAAAGAATGCGGAAGCCTGACTTCTAGCAATGTATTTTTATATTCAGCGAAGTTCCTTAAGTGGACAATTTTGCTTCCAGCTTTGTTTATTATTCTACCTTAAAAAAAAATAATGTTTTGATTGTCCAGAGGACAATCATAGTATAAACGTCATTAAAATTACTGTTTCCTATTATGGAGTGTATCTGTGTGTGTATTTTACCCTTACGGGAAAATAAGGGGAAAATGTACACTAAAATGTACACCAACACCACAAAATCCACACAGTCTGTCTTCATTTCACAGAGAAACTCTTACCAGGGGAAAGAAGAATTATATATAATCTCACTCATAACCAGTCATTGAATATTAAACGACCAAAAATCACGCATCTGAACTGCATTTCGGATGTAAGATTAGCTATTGATAATCCAAAAGAGGCCCAAATAAGCGACTGATGCCACAAACAAACACAAAAAAATGGTTTCAGGTTTGTTGGTTTTGTTTTAACAAACAATAGGTAAACTACAAAACGTACAGCTCGGTCCTACAACCTCTCCTTATGCTGGTTAATGTTTAGGTCTTCAATTAATTCCGAAGGGATTATTTTACAGAGGCAGGAGAAAAGGAATCATTAAGCACTAACAGCAGTCATAGCTTCACGTGCTGATTTCATAAAAAAAGGGCTGAATGATACAAATATTGTATAAATACATAAGAGAGTTTAACAAACAGACTATCCCTTAGCGAAATATCAATAAAACCCATTGACTCAAGTACCTGACTAAAAACACAGGGTATTTTATTGTTCTTTTGAACCTGTCAGTTATGAGCCTTATTGACCTCTTCTGTAACGAGGGGGCAAATGTTTTGTATTATTCAGCAAACAAAATTACCAGAAGTAACAGACAGCAAGTTTTCCCAAGGAAAATAGCTCTATTTTAAAAAGTTATTTGCAAATGTACTCATTTTAAAGTTAACGTAGATGTTTTGTAGAGTCTGCGCATTTATATTTGAAGTCTAAGAGATATTAGTGTTACACTGGAATTCTATCACAAAGATAAGAGGAACAATCAATACATTAAAAAAAGACAACTACCTGCAAGTATAGCCTAGATCTAATAAAAGAGAAAAATAAAAGTCTTATATAAAAGTGTAGCTTTGCTTTTAAGTCTTTTCCCTCCAAGTTTTATATAAATTTTGTTCAATATTTAATTTCCGTCTTTTGGATTTGGACACTATCAGAGAAAGAAAACATTTCGGGAGCAAACATTATAAATACCTATGCTTTTAAAAATACGCCAGGTAGTCAAGTTATTAACATGTCCGTTCACACCCCAATTTAACACAGGTCTGGTGGCATTTTAAGTGAAGCGCCTGGCGTGCCAGCGCGCATTTCACAAGGACAGGCGAGCTAATACACAGTGCCTCGGTACATAGAAAGAAGAAAGCAGTACAGCAAGGGCTTTTAAGCACGTGGTAAGTCAGAGGCAAATTTTATTTCAAGTTTTCAATGAATTCGGGGGAAGAGTAAGGTCCATCCACCCTATTCTGAAGGCTGCCTGCTGAAATCCCGTAGACTGGCTCACGCAGCACTTCCAGATGAACCCTCTGCTGTTTCCTTCTACCTGATGTATCTTTATCTTTCTGAAAAGACAGACACAACCCGATTCTCTGCTGAGGGTGTTACTGCAGGACATACAGCAGAAATTATGCTTCCCTATATAATACAGCATTCCTCGCAGTGAGAGGCTAATGGTCATTTGCATACATAGCAATGGAAGAATAAAAGAGGTGGAGAAATAACTCTTCTGTCTGTCCCTTTCCAAGGAGTTAACATTACCTTTCTGCACGTTTCTAAACTTTTACCTGTAATACGCAGCTGGTAGAAGCAGCTGAAGAGGATCTGGACCTGATACCAGCATTCCCCCCCCACCTCACATCCATGACAAGCCAGCAAAAGTGCACACCGCTACACTTAAACACATACATCAAGATCATATTGCAATACAAGTGCACACAAGGACAGACGTACACATCTCGTATTTGACCGAAGGCAATCCTAAACCTGTGTGATTCGAACACATCTGACACAGTACTGATTATAAAAGACTTTCTGCCATACGCTCTACGACCACTAATATTTTATCACTACTTTTGCAGAGTAATCCGCAATTAAAGAAATCGCCTATAAAATGAAATATTTCAAGTCCTCCTGGTACACCCCACCCTCTCCGCGTTAAAAGCGGACAGCTATAGAAAGAACACGCAGCGCTACCTATTCAGAGGCAACACCGTGAATATATTCAATTAAAACTGAGAAGCGTAATCTTGCAAAAGGGGATACGGCAGCTACGTTTCCCACCGGGGGCTAAACCTCACCGCAAGCGATACACTACATGCTCTTGCAAGCTGAAATATTCCTTTCTTCCCATGCAAAAAAAAGAAAAAAAAAGAAAAAAAGAAATCTGCAGCTGAGAGGCAGAGGAAGAACCGCTTACCTTCATTTCTTGGGGGGGAAAAAGAAAAATATAAAAAAAAAAAATAAAAGAAAAATCAACGGAAGAGCCTGTCTCCAGCACCTTGAACAGAAAAGGCATCTGAGACGACAGCGGGGAGAGGGAGCGAGGCGGCAGGCAGCGCGGAGGCAGGGGCGACGCTGCTTGCGCCCCTTTTCCCGGCAGCAGGCACGACAATGCGCCAACACCCCCTCCACATCGCAGCAGGCAACTGTAGCCAGGAGACAGAGGTGCTTAAATTAGAAAACCGCTGCCAGAGGAAATAAACGGGAACCACAGCGACCCCCTCGACCCCAGCAGCTATCAAATCCGGGAAGATATAGTGCACATCTGTTTTACGAGGCCCCCAGGGAGCTCCAACTCCAGCTACTTACCCTGTCTGCATTATTAATAGATGTTAATGGCGCCATTATATCGAAAAGAAGCCTCTTCCTCTTTATAATATGGAAATTCCAAGTTGTTTTTTTTTTTTTAAAAAAAAAAAAAGGGCAAAAAACCCTACAGACCGTGAGGCAGCAAACAGCTTCTCGGTCCTGCGAACTGCAGAACTGCATCCCCCCCC
The DNA here is from genome assembly GCA_008711295.1 of Anarhynchus alexandrinus. Taxonomy (NCBI): domain Eukaryota; kingdom Metazoa; phylum Chordata; class Aves; order Charadriiformes; family Charadriidae; genus Anarhynchus; species Anarhynchus alexandrinus. Next base: position 3,379,538 of record VUYV01000090.1, read on the forward strand.
CTCCACCCTGCCTTCCCCAGCCATCCTCAATATACTGATTTGGTAGACAAAATCAATTCAAGGCAGTAAACAACTGCAATAAAGCGAAGAGGCAGACAAAGACTTCCTGCCATAAGGCAATTCCTGAATACACAATTTTCTTTTTAATAAGGTTCTGAAAAATTTCAGCGAGAGCATATACGTATATATTTTACCGCAAATGATGCGGCGTAAAGAACAGAATAAAGCCACGCCGTTCGGATGTTTCTTGCCTATCTAAATACGTGGGTTTATTTCCTCAGCAGAAGTTATCTGTCACCTCAAAAAGTATTATTTAGACTGACTCGATGACAAAGTATCCCCTGTCAAGCCTTTGATTTAGTTGATGAATAAAGGAATGTGATCCTAAAGTATCCCTAGGCTGTGTTTTTGTTAATGCATGGATTTCCTCCGGGTCCATTCATCCTCAAGGTAGGTGTACTGCAGTCATGCACCAAAGTGTCAAAAGACCTTCCACAAAAGATATTGACCTATTTTAATCTGATCCATGTATAAATGCAATGGAGCTACCACTGGGAATAAAGTGAACCAAAGATGTATTTTTAACCCCTTTATAGCACCGCATGCAGGAGGAACAAATTCGCATCAATAACAAACGCATCCTCCAAGACCGTAGAAGAAGGTAGTTTGCTTTAACTGGGTATCTTCCACTCGTGTGAAGAGTTGTGTGAAATGTGACTGCTTACTCAAAGAACCAGGCACAGCTCTGCAGTTTAGTATCGCTATCTGATAATTTTGACCAGCTTTTTTAAAAAAAATAAATNTCCGCAAATGAATGAAAAGTGCCACTAATTCTTCCAAGACAAATGTAAGCGATTGGCTTTGTCGCCCGCTCGCCTCTGCGGCTTTTGAGACCGCGCAAGTACGCCGCAGACGCGAAATCACAGGGTCTGGCTGTATTAACTGAATTACAGACAGCGCTGATGTGATCATCTTCATCTCTCTCTCTCGCGCGCGCGCTCTCTAATTATTTATCCAGATCAAGCCTGACTGCTGGAAAATTAGCTCTCTACAGGAGGTAACCGAGCTGAAAGGTTCTTTTTACCGAGAAATGATGGGCTGGCCTCTAGCAGCGCATACGCCAGCGCGCAGTTGTAAGGAAATGTCACAAGATGTAAATTTGCAAGTAGGCTTCCCTTCCTCCCAGATAAAGAAATAAGACGGTTTTTTTAGAAGATACGAAAATATACATATATTTAGACAGACGCACGAAATAAGTAACTGTCCAAATTCCCAACCCTGAACTTAACTGATGCAAAATGGGAAGAGAAGAGATGTATATTGGTCATAGCCTCTTTCCATTGCTTTATGTGCTCATTCCCGCTTGCTTTTCTACAAACAAGTTTATAGTATTTCACTTACGCAAGGATTTCACTTCTTGCCAGCAACTGCAGACACCAAGTTTTAGTTCCGACGCTTAAGNATCAAGAAATGCCAAAATGGTAGGTTTCACCTCGTCAGCTTTGACTCCGCTATAGAAGACACCGATTTTTAAAACGAAATGTCAAAAACCCCGCAAGGTCTCAAACTGCCAAGCAAGAGAGCTACCCTTAAGGATGGCAATACCCCAGCGTTAATTGNTAGCCACTTAATCAAAGCAACTTACAGCAGAATGAACAAAGCATAAAAAAAAAAAAGAGAAGATAATAGTTTTTTTAAGCTCAAGATACTGCTTTAGCCGGTAGCAATCTAAAAGCAACTGTGAATGTATTTTTATTTTCTATTTATTTAACCTTTTTTTTAAAAAAAGAGTTATTAAACCTGCCAGACAAAAGAGGGTAGGTTAAAAGGAACAGCTTTGAAATTATTTCCTGATTAGTACGACTGTCATTATGAGTCGGTTTGCTGTACTGCACGCGTATATGGATGTACACATTTTTGATACGCTTTAAAGCACACTTTGGTCCGATTCTAGTTGCACGTAGGCCAGAATAAATTTCAGTGCTAGAGAGCTTTAACTTAGCATTTGAAGCATTAAACGCCCAAAATATGATATTAAAGCAATGCAGCTGTAGGAAAGAGAAATATGCTGAAACTGCTACCGATGAGCTTTGGAACTTTATTGTTTAAAAAGAAAAGAAAAGGAAAAAAAAAAAGCAGCAGATTGTAGGCTGAATCTCTTTGCTTGCTGCATTTGCAGCAGTTTCAGCATGTCAAGCCTCCTGCAATCTTTTAATTGCATTGGGTGTTATGCATGCCGGGGATGGGTAAGAATAGTTGTCAACCCACCTGACTGCAGAACAAAGAGCATTTTTTCTTCCAGCATTTGTTACTGATGCTTGAGCCACACCCTATCGTCCTTACAGAACGCGCTCTTTCTCACATTCTCCCTTTTCCCCCCCCAGCTCACACAGAGAGACGATTTTTTCCCAATAATAAAACATTAGCCATTCCCTAGAATTACTTGCACTTTTTCTTGAATGCCCCCTGGGTTTATTTTTAAGGGAGGGAGAAGAGCTGGGGGGCACAGCCGCGTTTCCCTGCGGCGTGGGGAGTCCCCAAGCTGGGATGCCTCGGCGCCCCGCAGCCCGGCTCCCCTTGCCCCCCTCGGGATGCTGCCGGCAGATGAGGGACCTCACCCTGCTCGCTCCACCGCGGGAGAGGACACAGCCTCCGGAGCGCTGTTTTAGACCGGGCTGATCAATCTTAGGATGTGAGGCCAGACAAGACAAAAAAAACCAACAGACAGACAAATGCAAAAACAAGATGGGAAACCCCTTGTCTGGCTCCTCTTCCCACCTGCCTGTGGGGTCAAAATGCTCCGGACGGCATTAAGCCCTAATGCCAATTTGCCAAAGGATGCGCTCCCCTCCCCATCTCGCCCCCCTCAAATCCTCCGACAGCCCGGAGTTTGGAAGGTTCAACTCCCCTCAGTCCGGGCGAGAGCCACGGAAAGGGGGTTCCCCCGCTGCTCTGCACGAAGGCCCTTCTGCCTTTCGTTTCTCGCCGACGCTCCCGCCGGGCGCTGCAGATCACACACAGTACCCGGCCCCTCCAGAAACAGATACAGGAACAAAAACCCATGTAGGTTAGCGACGTAACACCCAGAAGCATACTATGGTGGGCTTTTTTTGTTGTTTGGGTTTTTTGGGGTTTTTTTTTTTGTGTGGGGGTTGGTGGTTTTTTTTTTTTTTGGGTTTTTTGGGGTTTTTTTTTTTGTGTGGGGGTTGGTGGTTTTTTTTTTTTTTGGGTTTTTTGGGGTTTTTTTTTTTGTGTGGGGGTTGGTGGTTTTTTTTTTTTTTGGGTTTTTTTTTTTTTTTCCCAGATTTGGATAAACGAGGCGCATTCCTGACTTGATCTATTTACAACAGAAGCAAGCAACCTAAAGCAAGATGCAGACAATGCGAGAACTGGTACCCGCGGAGCAACCCACGTCCCGTTTTTCTGCCTCTCTGAAACATCTCCCGTGTCACCTCGGTTTTCTCGTCCCAAAATCCTGAAGGCAATCAAACACCACAGCCTCCAACACTGCGCTCACCAACTTTTTCGGGAGGTTGTAGCAACAACTCGGTGGCGTTTTCGGTAGGTCCATAACAGCAGGTAAGCCATAGGCATCCTTGCAGCCAACAAGGCAGCCCTTTCCCTCTGTGTCTCCTGAGGAACCAAAGTTACACCTTCTGACCTAACAGAAGTAGCAGGAATGGTGTTTTTCCCCAAGTTTTAGGACAGGTGGAGTTAAGGAAGGGCTTAGCTTAGCCTGGATTATTTCTGCAAGCAGGAGTGGAGGGTTTACTGTGTTTCTTTCTGTTCCCCTGACAGAGCACACGCATCTAACGTGCTTTCCAATCCTCGCCCAACAGTGCAAAACAGTTTAAGAATCAGCAATGCCATGGCCTCTGTGAGGTTTGGTGCAGGGCTTCTTTTGTTTGTTTTAAAAAGAGCCTTTGTTCAGCTGTTCCCTGGTATTTGATATGTTATCATCCACCAGCCACGCACCACCGAAGGCGAGCCGCGGTGCTCTCGGGCTATGGCCTGATTCTGCGTCAAATAGCACAAAGAAACTGTTGCCACTTCAACCTTCGAGGTGCAGAAAAATGAAACCCCTTTAACTTTTGACCACATGACTCTTGAATAACCAGGAAAGCCAGCTTAAAAAAAAAAAAAAAAAATCTATGTATCCCAGGACACATTAGACTACCAACTGCTGAATGTTCACGTTACTATTTTGAAATGGGGTGTGGGTGGAGATACCTACTGAAGCTTTCTGCTGCTGCTGCCATTGCTGCTCCTCGGGTATGTGTGTTCAGAAATCCCTGCTCCTAAGGAGCCTGAACTTGCATCTGCACCTCAAAGACGTGTGTTCTTGCACCATCTGTGGTTTGCAGCACCACTGCAAACAGGATGTCAGCCTGTGACAGCCCCCAAACCTGCTGCAGGCACCGCAGCAGCCGGGGAGGAAGGACAACAAGGTGAGCCACGAGGAGAAGTCATCGAGACTGAGATGGCAACCGAGAAGCACGCTGGCAGCGGATTATGGGATGCTGATGTGACCAGGCAGGAGGTGACAGTCTATAGGAAAAACCCCAAACACACTTTCCGGGAGACAGCGGATCAGTGGCTTTTAAGGCACCTTGGCGGTGACGGCAGCGCAGTACGGGAGGAGGGACTCGCGCCCCAGCTCCGCAGGCTTGCTCCACCGCAAGCGGCCACCCGTTTCAGCCAAGCCTTGCAAGGATTTAACGCACGATGGACATCCGTGGCACAAAGTCAGCAGCTGCTCTCCTGCAACTGCTGGTAGTCACTGGAGGTGCTGCACGTATCACCGGGGCAGTACAGGTACCAGATGGCAGCAGATGCGTGTAACACGCTGCACCCTGCTAGATGCCCCTTTGCGCTCCGGTTTGCTCAATTTGCTTGTGGCTTCCGACCTGTTTTGCGAACGCTGTTGGGTTACCTTTTAAACTGCTCAGCCCTGCTCAAGGTTTAGGCAAATGGGCTTTATACAGTCACTTTAAATGTTGCTGAAAATGTACCTGAAGTAGACAAGCCTTAAAATAAACTAATTAAAAAAAACCCAATGGTACAGGGCACCACAGCTCTCAGTGTAAACAGGTACACAAGTGCTCAACACCTTTTTAAGGGAGGCTAAGGGTGAGCCTGTGCAGTTTTATCCACTGTGAGGTGACTTTCTTTCACTGCAGTTCTGGTACCTGCTGAAACCAAAAGCAGAAAGCCAGCGGATTTTAACAGGAATAGAACTGAGCTAGCAAGTACCAGGACTTGCTAGTTTTTAGATTGGGAACGCGCTGTTAATTCCATTACCATCCAACCTTTGCACCCTCAAACGGGCTGTTTGTTGTCCAGCTGGTCACCAGCCTCTTGGCACACTGCTGGGGAGAAGCGTGCTCCTGGGTCCCCTGCGCCCGACACGCTCACAAGCCCCAGTGAGCCCCCTGCAGCTTCCAGGTGCATCTTCCCTCCTGGAAAACTACTTACTTCCCATTGGCTTTCCCTGGCAGGAGTCTTAATCCTGGTGGCCTTTCTGAATATGTGCCCTCCTGCCTTTTTTTTTTTAAATTTTTTTTTTTTTTTTTAAGCTATTCCTACCTCTGATTGTGCTCAGGCACATTTATTTATACCACTTTTCGTTCTTCATGCAAATTTCTACTCCCTGTGCAAGTGTAAAGTTGTTGCTGTAGGTCTTTGGGGGTTGTTCCCTCCCTCCCAACCTCCTTTTCTTCCTTTGAAGTCACTTTCCTACTCAAAAAAAAAAAAGCCTGCCAACCCTGCAAGCTGTTTCTCGACCATAGCCAATCCTCCCGTTGCTTTGTCAGGAGCACTGGACTGTCTTTTACAGTCAGAGACAGTGATGATAAATGACAGCCTCCATAATCCAGCAAGTGATGCTGTCCAGGGGTGAAAGCCGCAGGCAGATGTGGAGCCTTCCCGCTGAGCACACCGCGGAGGGAAGAGGGCACATCACTCACACCAGCAAATCCCATCCACACTCCGGTTGCTCAGCTCCGAGCAGCGTCAAAACCCCCTTTGAAGGCTACGGAGCGCACAACGCTTCCCAGTCACTTCTCTGGCCACCAGACATCGCTTTCACTTAAAAGACAAAACACAGAAAAAACCCTTCCTTCCTCCAAAAGGAGGCTGCATGCAGCCCCATACGCTCCTTATTCCAGCAGGCCCCGATATTGACAGCCAACTGGATAGGGCATTCAAGTGTTCTGGGGATCAACCTCTTTATCCAGGAAAGCCATCCCCATTTTTTGAAGGAGCCCGCGGTGAGCAGGTTTGGAGCAGTGGAGATTCAAACTATGCTGCCCACCTCACCCCTATGAAGAGGGTTACGGAGCAGGAGGGCCAGGCAGGAACACCCTGCACTTCTTCCCAAAGGATCACAAACATCTTTACAAACATTGGACCTCACAGCACGCTCGCAAGGAGTCGATAAACGCCATTTCCACTACCTCGTCCAATTCTTCGCCAGAAAAGCAATGCTGGAGGGAAGATTATCTATGCGTCCAAGGTCAGGCTTGGCATCTGTGACAGATTGAGCTGTCTTAAGTCCCTGCACATCCAGCCTTCTGTCCCAGAGTTAGTCACCAAGCAGTGCCTCTAACTTTTAAAGAGGAAGCTTTGAGGGAAGATGTGGGGGTTTCAGTGGGTTTTTTTTTTTTGGTTGGTTGGTTTTTGGGGTTTTGTTTGTTTAAACACAGCCTAGAACCACTGGAAGATGTGATGAGGCTGTACTTCTGGAATCAGCTGCAACATCATGTCAGGACCAGTAACACAGCTGGACTGGGCTGGGGGGAAAGCAGGGCATAACTCACACTAGAAATGCTGGGGTTTTGTCCAGTTTTCTGACTGGTCCCTCCTCGGCTCACTAGGACCTGGCGATCAGTCAGCAGCAGAGATTTAAGATACAGCCACCAGCACCTTCACCAATTAAATATTTACCACAGCACACCAAGAGCATTTCCACTGGCTTCCAGTAAGCCCACAAGTCCTCAAGGCTGACTTGCATCTCCTCTCTGTTCCTAAGCTCTAGTACCTGCTCTGGTACGGCGAGGCTGCCGATCGCCTCTGAGCAGCTGTGTGACATGAGTCACTAACTGCTAGACAGAGATTTTTCTTTCTTTAGGCTAGAGTAACTCTGTTCTGCTAAGTTTTTTTTAACTCCGAATTGGAAAGCAGGTGGTAAGAGACTCTCTCTTGTGTGGTGCTTTTTGGAGACCCTCCTCCCCTGCCGCTGGTCTCTGGGAGGACACCGCGGCAAGTGGAAGCGGGACACGTGGCCACTGCATGACCGCCAGCGGGGCACACCTCAGCTCGACCGCAGTCAACAGCACCGTTCCCCCCCGTGTCTGCAGTGACGCCACCACTTTTTGTCTCAACCTCGCGAACCTTTGTTTTAAGAGGTGTTGATGAGTCAAGCGGCTCAGGGTGAAAGTCCACGGCGTGCCGGCAAGCGGAGTGAAAACCCTGAGCTTGGGCTAACAGAGCTGTTCGGGGATGCAAGAAGCGCAAGGCGCATCTCGAAGCAAAGGGCTCTCAGCTCGGCTAATGGCACCGTCACCCAGCACCGATGAAGGATTTGGGGCAGAGCTCTTGCTGCTGTGAGCACAACCGAGACAACCGGTGGCAGCCATTTTCCTTCAGTACGCTCCGAAATTGCCCATGGCGTCATTAACTTGATAGTTAACCAAAATAATAATTTACGACTTCTTTCAGTTGTGGTCTTAATCTAGACTAGATCTGTCTTCAGAAGCATTCTAATTTAAACTCGCGCTTCAGTAAATCCTTAAAATAATCTATTTTTTATCTGTCAGCCTCCAAGACGAACGCTGGTTTTCGCCAGCACAAAAAGCAGCCAAAAACTTAGCCAGACCTATCCATCTCCAGGTGGAGCTCCACGTTGGGAGGAGAAAAAGGTGTGACCCACCAGGACACCAAGGAACTTGGGTCCAGCTTTTGCACCTTCCTGCACATAAAGCCTGTATCATCTTTTAAGACTTGCATCCCTTCGTATGCTACCCCTTAGTAGGGAAGACGGGAGAAACTAAATCAATTCAGCAGGGAAAGCAAAGTCTTTCCCAATGAGGAAAAAAATACCATTTTTTCCTCATCTCTGCCTTCCTTGGTTATGTTTTTCCCTCTTATTAAGAGGGAATTTAAGAATTTTTAAGAAAAATTTAATTCCAAATTGACACAAAAATGAACAGTATATTGCTGAATTACTAAGGACCACATACACTACAGAGGATGAACAGCACGAGTCCACATGAACAACTGCTGCTTTACACCAGCTAAAGAGGTCACCATTTATTTTTTTATCTTGACATTGATGTTTTTGCCCTTCAAGTATAAAAATATTAAAATGGGATCGGGCCCTTCAGCTGAAATAAAACAAAATCCAAGCCTCTTGGCTTGTCAGAACGGCCAAACTTCTTCCAAAACACCCCTACTTTTAATTTATTTATATGCAAGACAAGCAGTTAAAAAGAAAAAAAAGAACAGACTCCCAGCTATTTTTCCACGCAGTAAGACCCGCTGGGCAAACAAAACCGCATTCATTATTTACCTTGGGGCAGGACCCAGAGTCCTTAACCAGGTTAAGGGCCCTGTTGTGTTAATCTTTACATTAGTCCAATGTAACGCGCACCATCTTTAAACAAAATAATGCCAATCCCTCTTTAGTAAGGGGGCTGGGGGAGAAACGACACGACACCAACCCCCCCCTCCCTACACACACATTGCGGTATAATCTGCCACCTTCTATAAACGCTGCCATTTGTCTTTTCTTTAGATGCATTGCAGGAATATTTCCATATAAGCCCTATTATAATAAAAACGACAGTGTGACAAACAGCTTTGCAAATAGGTCTGCTGCTCCAACAAAGCACAGACGCAACACACTGATTTGCAGAAATACCCCATATAATTCATAAGTGCTACCAGTCGACTCGAAATCCAGTAAATTTAGGCGGTGGCTTTATTTCCTCCATCACGATACCTACTTCCCTATACAGAGCTGAAGTAGTAGAGCATGTGCTCTACTCCTGCAACCGCTCCCCCAATCCCTTCCCTCTCCTCCCCTCCAATTTACGCTGATTACAGGTTTCAAAGTCTTGGAGATTCATTTTTAAGTTCTATTTAAAATGCTGATTTTTACTTGTTTCCTTTTCAGCCAGATCAATACTGTACAGATGATAAATACATACTGTTTACCCTTTATACTTTTTCATCTTAGCATTGAATATCCTAGAGTAAGCTTAAGAAAAATCAGTTCCTCGATAGCACTTTATTTCCCCTCTTTAGCCTATTCCCTATTTTATCTATAATATAATACAGAAGCCCGAGCGCGTTCTATTAACGCCGACATCCATTATAACATTCAGATATTAAGTGCAGCAGAAAGGAGCTGCATCTCAAAAATATTCACTGCTCGTTTTAAAGTTTGTCTAATTTTATGATGCTACTTCAGCGTATACATTATTCTTTGCAGAACAGCGCTCCAGCGTTAAGACATCACCGTATCAGTTTTCTATTCAGTCTTCACCGAGAGATGAGAAGCCACCATTTTCTTTTCGATACATGCAAATTAAATTGTTTGTCTCTGCAGAAAGTGTAAACCACAGAGAATTCCGCATTTCAGTGATGATACTGTCACCTAGCATTAAAAACAAGTACTAATTTGTAAATGAACCTCCTCGATCGTGTTCAAAGGAAGTAATTAAGCATTTAATGGACTAACAAACCAGCACAAATATTAGTTTTATTATTTCCAAGGTACCTCACGAGCATATAAAATTCCCCTCACACTGATGATGATCTGCATCAGAACAATCAGACTTTTGTACAACACAGTTTTCAATGGCTTCAGGCTTCCTGGAGTCTTGCACAAGCTATACAATTTACACTGTTTCAAATTTAGCAAAACAAAATTAGCAGCTTACACATATCTGGGATTATTAAGACTTGATTTTACACTCTAGAGCTTTAAAAAAAATAACGGCATCTTGCAAGTATCCTGCTTACTAAACGCTACAAATTCTTTAATAATCATGCAGTATTTTCAGCACTTAAAAAAGCTCAAATACATTTTTCTAGCAAGAGCACTTAAGAACGCCTTATCTCATTAATATAAGGTTTTTAAACAATGCCTACATTTAACTTACATAATGCACTAGGTTTTCTGTAATTATCTAGTAATTCCAACTATTCGGTAATACAGGAGACTTAAAGTACAGCTTAGGAACAGCAAGATTTGTATTTTCCAGCAACCCTGTGAAACTCTGGCAAAGTTAATTCATTGCGCCGACATGAAAAGAAACCCTAAAAAACAGGCAGGCAAAGTAGTCGAGCAGCCGTACTACAGGGCTTTTTTCCCCCCCCCCCCCCCCCCCNTGCTCGGGGCTTTCACAATTTCAACAGGCGCTATTTCACAAATCATCTTTCAAAACTCCGAACAGCCGCGCTGCGATGGGAACCACAGCAAACCAGAGTCGTGGCTCTCCAGCAATGCTCCAAAATCCCGACGTACCTGGTGGCCACTGAAAGATACAGTCACCAACTTTGTTTTCCTGCCTTCAGAAAGGTCAAGCGGGACGCGGGTTGCCAGAAAATCACTTTGTTTCAGACATTTTTATTAGACAAAAGGCTTCCAGTTAGCAACTGCATTGTGCCCCACCCAGCTGGCTGAGAATTGGCATGTTCGCACTCCATTAGGCTGTAGGGCTCTATTGCAATTTGCTAATTAAGCATCCCCTCCGCTACATGTGTCTACCTTAAAAAAAAAAACAAAAAAACCCACACAACACCCCACACTCTCTTCTTTTCCTCCCCTTCCAAATAATCTCCTGGTCAGACACCAGGAGGAAAAACCCGCCGAATGGAACAATGAAGGAAGAGGATAGTACTGACCTTTTCCCATAACAACGTCTCGCATCTCTCCCTCTCTTGCTGGTTTCTTAAACTAGGAAACCAATTCTTTAAAAATGAAGAATTACCAGAAGAAAAAAAATAATAATAAAAAAACCCACCCCATTCCTAAGCACCCACTCCCCTGTAAAAACAGGCAAGCCTACATTGGTCAAATATTTTTCCTAAAAATATTTTGAGAACAAGGATTCCCCCCCCTTTTTAAAAACACAGCCTGCATCAACCTCATTCTATCTGCATACAACATATTAAATGTAAAGGTTAAAAGAAGATGAAGTAAATATTGTTTCTTCTCCTTGCACCATGCCTACGTATTGACACTACCACACAAGTGCACGGTATGTGAAAAGAATGTTAAAAACTTTATGGTTATGAAATACAAGTTATAAGATTTTTCAATAAACACATGAATTTAACCACCTAATTCATAAGAATAGTAAATGACAAGTTTCTCATCAAAGAATGTCGCATTTACTTAATCACTACTTATGCATATGATTTGAGGCAGCCATACCTTAACATTAAATACCAAGTACGCACTACGAGAAAATACAGAAGACGCTGATAAAGTACAGAAAATATTTTGTTTTCAAAACAATTTTTAGTACCTTGTTTTCCCAGGTCTCGCTATATACACTCAGTTTAACTACAAAGAACCGGTAGCCCTCGTCTATCTTTTAAAATGCAAGCCTGACTAAGACTAGCCAACAATAATACTATGTTAACACAAGGCAAAATGGAGCATCATTCAGCCTGCTGTCTTAAAGGGAAAATAATCAGGTAGGACAGAGTTTTGGAAGGCCCAATTCCCCCCTCCCTTCTATTTCTAAAACCGGTTTTACAAGCATCCATTATTTCTCCCCTCCACAGCATCTTTTTAAAGCCCGTTTTACATCTCCAGGTAGCCATCACACTTCAATGCGGTACTAAGAGTTTCCAGAAACGTGGACTTCTTTTCAAAGTAAAATGCAGGCATATTAAGAAGAATCATTACTTCTTACACTAATATTTCCCACCATGTAATTGACAGAATCCTATTGACCCACAATTACTTAACCTGCAGTGAAACGCGGCCAACTCTTCCCTTCTGAATGGGCATTTAATACGTAGAGGTTTCACGCTGATAAGACAGTTTATATTCTTATTACATTAAAAACACAATTTTTCACAGGAAACAAGTTGTATTTGTTACCATACCTTAGATTTGCTTTGTGGTTTTCATCTATTCATTGACTGTTGAGCAGTATTAACGAAGTCCTTGGGGTACCTACCTTCCGACATTCCAATGGCTCAAGAAAGGCCGTAACATGGCCACAAATTAATTGAAATATACCTCAATCTTTCACAGGGAATAGGTGCTGGTGATGTGAGCGCTGGAAATACAGGCAAATTCTTGCCTAGTTACTATTTCTTTTTTTTTTTTTTATGAAAAGCAGAGTCTTTCAGATATTACCCATGATGCCTCCCAACCAAAAACATCTGCAATATGCTTCGCTCCCCGTTTGTCGCAATCAACCCGCCTATTTAAAAGAAGGGGGGGGGGGAGGGGAGGGGGGGAAGAAACCATTAATCTACCAAAATCCACACACACAAAAATTCATAGGAACACCTCTTGTACTTACACGTTGCACGGAGGCGCAGGCAGGAAGCGTAGCTGTGGCAGTGCCAACCACGTTGAAGACCTGCAAGATCCAGGGATTTGTGAAGACGTTATTTGTCAGCTTTGTGACTTTCAACCATAAAACATCCCCCGCTTCCCCAGAATTACCTACGATTTTGCTAACGATGCTCTACTTTTAAATACAGTTTGTGAGAGACAGCTACGAGAGAAGGAGGAACGTTCTAGGTATTTTAACCTCTTGATGTTACAGCCGCAATGCACAAATGCGTAAGCAACACCTGAAATGCACATCCATGAAATAACTATTTCCTTGCTGCTAAAGCAGCAAGTAGGGAGGGGGGGGAAATATATAAGGGGAAATAAAAAAGCCTTTACACCATGCACTTCACACCTTCAGGAGGCAATCGCTCTGCTTGGTTAGGACAAACGGTAGGACACGCAAAGCCACATTTGAAATCAAGGTCTCCTCAAACACCCTTTTTCCTCTTCTCCCTCCAAGCAGGTCGCCCCTCTCAGCTGATTTTGTGCGATTTGGCTAGTTTGTTGGAAAGCAGAAAGAACCTGTCCTGCGGCACAGAGCGTGCCAACGCCTACGCTGCAACGGGAGCTCACGCTCTACTGCAGGAGGTCAGGGCTCGTTAGAAGGGAGCATCATCAGCCATGGCCGGTCTAAACTTCTTCTGGGGTTGCAGCCACCCGGCTTTCTCGAAACCACTTCAGCAGAAGTGACACAGCCAGAGGTGTTTTCTGGCAGCTGCCCGTTCCCCACCGCACCGAGCTACAGCTTGGTCATCCGACGACGCCTGCACGAGGGGAGCTGAGCTCTCCTCCTCATCGCATACACAGAAGCTTTCGGTTGTCATCCCCCAACCCCGGGTCGCAGCGAGATGTGCCGCATTCGGCATGGCAGCCTGATTGCTCATTCCCCTTGCGCCGTCCCCAGCCAGAGGTGGGTGCTCTGGGGCGCTCCTTTGCTGGGAGAACGGGCGGCACCGCCTTTCTGGAACCTTCCCGTGCACGCCAGCGCAGCGCGCAGCACCTGCAATCCCAAAAACCTGCCCGGCTCCCGGAGAGCAGCTGCTCTTCCCAATATACAAACAATCAGAATCAGGTCTTTTTTCATATACTGGATTTCCCAACAAAAATTAAAAAATTAAAAATTAATTGTGCTTTTACTTGAGGTACATAGCAGCAAGAACGTGATGCTTGCAGAAGTTTGGGGGGCTTTTAACTTACAAAAAAGACCCCAAAACCACACACCCCACCAACTGAGGCATCGCAAAGCC
>VUYV01000090.1:3395009-3426401 GCA_008711295.1 Anarhynchus alexandrinus
CCCATCCCCCCAGAAAATGCATCCCCATATTCCCCCTTGCTGGGTCTGTGCCTGCAGCAACACCGATCCCCCCGATTTTGGTCAAATGCAGAGCTGGGATGAACTTTTGGGAGCACCCACCTGCGTGGGCTGGGCACCAAAGCGCACACCGGGGCTCGGCAAGTGCCTGTGGGCTGAGCGACGCACTCACAACCCTCTGCTCCCGGTGGGAATTTTGGGTTTAAAACAAACAAAAAAATATCCCCATGACTCCCCAAACTGCCCCTCCACCCCCAGAAAAAAAAAAAAACAAAACCCCCCCCCCCCCCCCACAACCCAAAAACAAAAAAAAAAAAATAACCATAGGACTCCCCAAACTTCCCCGCCACCCCCAAAAAAAAAAAAAACAAACCCAAAACCGCAAACCCATCCAAACGCCCCATTTGCCAGACAGTGGACACCCCTGCCTGCTGGCATTTCATCCCAGGCTTTTTTTGGGGGGTCTGCTGATGTCGGGGGGCAGGGGACAGGTGCCGTGTGAAGCCCCGAATCTGCATTTCCCTGTCCTACGCTGAGTGCCCCCGGTCTCCTGCTCCTGCCCTGGTACTTCTTGCCTGCCTGGCGCGTCACGGCCGGGCTGGTGGGCAGCCCCCCACCCCGGGCAGCCCCTCCGCTGCCATTTCTGAGCCTCTGCAATTCCCGCTAGCTGCAGCTCTTTATGCGCTCCCCATCCCCGCAGGGGGTGGGTGCCACGTGGACCCCTGCAATGGCACCTTTTTGGGTAGTTCTCACGGAGGGAAGCGCGCTGACGCACGGGTAGGCTTATAGCCCCCTTGGGGTTGGGGCCCCTTTGGTGGCCGAAAGTATGGCCAGACTGACGCGCGATCATCCCTCAAAAATCCTTAGGTCAAAATGTGGTTAGTTCCATGGATGTTTCAAGTTTTCATGGAAATATTTTCTTATTCTTCAACCTTTACTCATTGGTGTAGTCTCTGATGAAGAGGACCAAGAGGTGTTTGCGGGGTTGGGCCTTTCCCCCCTGATGGAATAGGTACTCCTCACGTTACTGCATGAGCATTTTTTTTTTCTCCTGGAAAATTCTTACAGCTTTAACCTTGTAACTTATTGCCATGCAATCGTAAAGCTGTGTTTTTCCTGCTAGAAATTTCTCATAGGAACTTGTCTCCCTGACATGATCCACTTACTGTTTTTTCCTCGTCAAGCGCAGGCTTGTTTTTCAATAAAAAAAAAAATAAAAGCAAAGAGCTAATTCTGAAATCCTTAGTCAGACAAAGCTTGCACTGAAATCAAGGAGAGTCTTGTCTCGGTGTAAAGATTGCAGGTTGGGGATCAAAATCATTATAATAAAACATTGTCACTGGAGCAACATCTCCCACTTTGAAAATAAACATCTTTGCTCCAGTTAGGTATTTATGTAGCAACAGGAGACTATTGATTTCGGAAAGCTTTCTGGTGCACAGAGACTCAAAACCCTTAGTGCTACTAAGAAGCAGCAAAGCTCAGGAGGAGCAGGTTGCAAAAGAAGTATTACGCAAACCTCTGCTCCCTTTTGCTCCTGGCAGGATTCGGGTAAAGCCTTGGGCTCACCTTCACCTGAAACACCCCTTTGTCAGCTCTTCTCCCCGTCCCTTGGCCAGATAGAATCATAGAATCATAGAATGGTTTAGGTTGGAAGGGACCTTGAAGATCATTGAGTGCCAACCCCCCTGCCATGGGCAGGGACACCTCCTACTAGACCAGGCTGCCCAAGGCCACATCCAGCCTGGCCTTGAACACCTCCAGGGTTGGGGCCTCAACAACCTCTCTGGGCAACCTGTTCCAGTGCCTTACCACCCTCAAAGTGAAAAACTTCTTCCTAATGTTTAATCTAAACCTGCCCTCTTCCAGTTTAAAGCCATTCCCCCTCGTCCTATCACTACATGCCCCAGTAAAAAGTCCTTCCCCAGCTCTCCTGTAGGCCCCCTTTAGGTACTGGAAGGCTGCAATAAGATCTCCCCGGAGCCTTCTCTTCTCCAGGCTGAACAGCCCCAACTCTTTCAGCCTCTCCTCATAGGAGAGGTGCTCCAGCCCTTGGATCATCCTCATGGCTCTCCTCTGGACATGCTCCAGCAGGTCCATGTCCTTCTTATGTTTAGGGCTCCAGAGCTGGATGCAGTACTCCAGGTGGGGTCTCACGAGAGTGGAGCAGAGCGGCAGAATCACCTCCTTGATGTTCCAGATGTTCCCAGCCAGGTTGCAGAGCTGACAGAAGTAAACATCTGCCCTTGGTGGGGACACGGGGCTTCCTAACCTGGCAAAGGCACCAAAGAACAAGGGCTGCATGCCTGATTGGGTACGATACCCCTGTAGCTTCTCCCTCCTTACCTAAGGGATTCTTACAAGAGGGGCAACAGAAATTTTGGTAACTGTACCAAAATAAGAACCAATCTGCTAATTCATCAGTAGCACAGATCAATACGGGGGTGGTGGGTGGTGGGGAGAAAGAGTGCACGAGCAGCCTGAATCAAACGGAGGAAGATTTGTCATTATATTTGTATAAATTTCCAGAATCTCTGTAGTAATGCAGTCAGCCCATTATACTTATGGTAGAAGGATACTTGCGGAGTTATTTTTGAACAAAAGCTTCCAAGTGGTTACGTTACATAAAACAGAAAATTGAAAGTCTTTAAACAGCGTTAGAAAGTGTTTCCAAAGAGTCTGACTCTAATCCCGATAAATAGCAACGCTGCGAATAACAGGAGGAGTTGATTACTTTTGAGTCTTGCAGCTTATCGTACGTAAAGAAGTACAGGTTGCCTGATAGGGTACATTTCTAGGAATGAGGTTGGTGACTTCAGTGGGAAAAGAGCTGGGCCGAAAATGCGCTAGAATTATTTTTATGGGAGATGACGAAGTCTTTCCCAGTGCTTCTGCCACAGAGGTCTCCTTACAAGCTGCGTAAAGAATTAAGTGTTTTAATAAGTAATGATCGCCAGGAACCAGCCTGTTCGGCCCCTCATCAGAAGACATTTCTGCTCTAACAAGAAATAGATAAACTTGAGTCCACGAGCAAATTTGTGTCCCAGGGGAAGGCAAGTATGGCATTTCCTCACTAATGCAAACAAATTTTAACGTAAAAGAAGCTGAAACAACACATCACTCAGAGAAAATCTACGTTGCTCAGCCTTTAATCTACTTAACATAAATAACTGCCATAACTGTGGTGAATAGGGCAGTTGATCAGAAGTCCCGGTATGGAGGCTTGGAAGTCATGGTATGAAATCTATTCATCTTACATCCCACATCCCAAAAAATGGCAATATCTGCGTCCGATGTTCTGAGAAAAACCGATACGGCGTAACTCTGTCTAGTGGCCCGTTTATGGAGAGACCAGCTCCCTGCTGAAGTGTAAAATACCGTTTTGGCATAGTTGGAGGATACAAAAATAAGTTGCATGGGCTGGACCCATACATCAGGTTTTTTACGTCCTTTGAGGACAGGCCGATGCGGTAGTTCAGCCATCAGGCAACCCTCCGGAGGTGTTCAGAGCTGCCTTCTGATTAACCAGGCACTTCAAGCTCCTCTCCAAAAAGCAGCGGGTGAACTCTGATTTACTCGTTGTACATGAGAAGAGGGTAAGTGCCATATTACCCCAGTTAGGAGCCAGTAAACCCCATTTACCCATTATAGTACTGTGGGCTCTCTCTCTCAGCTCTGATCAGAGGAGCTTGACTTGAAAAGCCTTACAAAGGGGAGGGGTGGCCTTGTGGTTGTGATGGGGGCAAGACTAGGTTCAGTTTTAGTTCCTATCCCAAGCTGTGGGTACCGTTGCCTTGCCGTCCTGTCAGCCATCAAATAGAGAGATGATATTGCCCCCCTCTGCCACGTCTATTTAAGTCCCAAACACTTGTGACCACAAACTAAGCATATTTCAAATGGGGTCCTGAGCTTAGCTGAGAGGTCAAGGCATAACGCAAACTACTTCTCCATCTATTATCCATGTGGGGCCACATGCTTGGAGCGAGAGCGGTGCTAAAAGTGGCAGACTGAAGCTCAGACCTTCAGAGGCTCGCTATTTGCTACTGCCCCTCTGCCCAGAGAGCCTGGGGTGGAGACATCCCTCCGCTTCCCTCCCTCAGCACCAGAGAGGACTTTTTTTGGACCCTGTTGCAGTAGGTGTGGGGCCAGTAACCCTCTGTGAAGCACAACCTAGGAAAGCTGGGGGAGAGGTACAAATCCACATGTGACCACATAGCTGCAGAGTGGCCCAGAGGACATCCCCTGTCATGTCCCTCGCCCTCCATCAGTGGAATGATGGAGCTGGGCCATTGCCCCTACCAAAGGGTCTACAAAAATTTAATTTATTCTTTCTACGGGACGGCTGCGGTAAAGTGGCCGAATCTAAGGCATTGACACGTACCCTTTCCAACGGGACTGCCTATCCATTTAGCAGTGGAGAAGGAAGAGAGAGACACCACAACTCCCACCACCTGCTTGTAACCTTTCAACCTTGGTCTAAGACATAGACTACCTCCCCAGCTTTCCCATGCTGTACAATGCTCATTGCAAGAAAGAGCCCTTTATATGCTACCTACCCTCCAAAATGCAAATCCCTCACTTAAAATGGAGCAGCGGGCAGCCTGCAGACTGCGGGTGACACCCACCAGAGTTCGAGAGCTCCTGATATCATAAAATGGAGTACAAGCTGGCAATGTTTGTGTCTAAACCGAGCTCTCTGAACAAATATTTTGGAATTGCTCATAAACAATAGGTTCCAGTAAAGATGTGACTAATGCCATTAGTCATCAGAATCGGACCTTCCGCATCACCATAGACATTGGTGGCAAAGTTCCCGTTGACTTCAGCAGTATCAGGTTATATTTCTAACAGATTTACTGCCCTTACCTAACATGTCAAAACCGTCAAGGTCCATCAGAAGACCACGGTATGTGAATTGTTATCATATTAATAGCAGAAGAAAAGACCGTTTTGGAACACGAGGAAGCTGACATGAGAGCAGTAATAAAAGAGTGCATTAAATGATGATGCCGCTTTTGAAAGGAAATTCACAGGCATCTGGGGCCATTACCTTTCATATCCTGGCAATCAGGAAATTAACCTTTAACCCTTCTCTGTTGACCTCCTCTCCTTTCTCTTTTTCTGTCATTCATTCTTTTTTCCTAATGACTGGAGAAGATAGATACAGTCTATGATTTATGCTTCCAAAGGCTACAGTCTGCCTCCTTCCTCTACCTTCCCAAGCGCTGCAACGTCTGTGTTCACTCAACTCTTTCTAGAGTCAAAGCTTCACTCAGATTTACTTCCACCTCGTCCTTTCCAACACCTGAATTGTATATACTTCATTTGTTCCAAATCCTGTCTTATTTAATTACGTTTGACCTAGGTATAAATCTTACTCCCATCTTCTGCCGTCACCTGGAGGTAGACAATGCACTGGAGCTGTTGGACGCATTGGATGCCCTCTGCTTTGGGGAGACGTTGGACCCTTTGGACTTGCATAGGGTGATGCTGCACAGGTGGTACCTGGAAATACACCATGGCCACATTACAAAATCAAAATCAGGAGTGAGAGTCACCTTTAACATCTATACCTGAGGGAGGAGGGGGCGGAAATGACTATGTCCCCTCCTGATCCCAGGGAGACCTGGCAGGTACAGCATCAGATCAGTGGGTTTCAGAAAGAGCGTGACAGCATCACTTCTAAGCACAGACAAGGGGACAATAACAAGCAGCAATGGCTACATATCTTTTTAGGGCTATGATGATTGTGTACAAAATTTCTGAAACGCTGTGAGTTAGCAGTATTAGCTTTATCAGGACGAGAGCTAGGAGAGCAAGACATGGCCTCTTGTCATGAAAAATGGAAATTCTGCCTGAGGAAGGTCTGAGCAGCCTTTGCCTGCAGAGAAACCGAAAGTCCTGAGTCATCACACTGAATCGCAAGCTGCCGGCTGCAAATCCAGGCACTGAATTCCCACCTATGTTCACTGCACGTATTGCAAATCAAACTTTGCTGACAAAGCTGTGTTTCACCACGTGCCAAAACATGATTTTCTCCTATGGTTTTCTTTTCCTTGGAGGCTTCCTCTCCCTGCCTTGGGTCATGCCCATGGTGTGCACTAAGGGCTAAGTCTGGCATAACTAGTCATCTGGCCATCATGCTCAGGGACATGTGGTGACCTGGTTCTTGCCTACACACCTGGTTTTTGGACTTTTTTCCCTGCAGAAACCAAAGGTAGGTGGGGGAATGTAGTTGAGCTCTAGCTCTCGTCCTTTTGTGAGATGTGGCTGGGGCATGTACCTGGTAGCTTAAAAGCATTGCTGGGTCCTTCCCTTTAACCCTTGATAAGGTCACACTGGTACCGCTCAGCATCTCTGCAGTCACCCTGAAGCTTTGCGCTATTTTAACCTTGAGCGATGGCTTTTCCTCCAAAACCATCTAAGTGGTGCTCGTCCAGAGAAATGAAGACTGCGTGGGCACCACCGGCAGTTCCCGAGGGCTGGTCCAGCTTTGCAGGTAACATATACGCTGGGAAGAGGTGATTTTTTCAGGTCATTGAATAGGGATGCTCAGCGTGATGCAGCGTAGGAGTCCGCTTCCCCATCAGAGCCGCCCCATCAGTGCTCGTCCCCTCCTCTCGCGCAGACCCTGTCAGCCCACAGGCACCATTCAATTTATTTCCTCCAACCTCTGTCAGAGGATTTGCTGCTCTTTGCAGAGAGCTGCTCTGAAGCATTTGGGGAGCTCTAGTTTTACCCGGCGTATTTGCCAGCTGCTTGAGGCACCCGTTTCCTCCCTTGGCTGCAGCATCCCCAGCACGCCAGGGGCGGTGCGCTTTGCTTTTTGAGCGGTGGTCCCATCCCCACGTGGACTTCAGCAGCGGCACACACGCGTGGGACGAAAGCGTGCCCTTTGCCTGGTCTCCCGCTCCGTCTGCGACCGGGAGCGCTCAAGGGACGGTGTGTCAAGGAGCTGGTAATAGAAATAAATGAAGGCAAACCCCCCTCCTATTGTCCACAGAGGCTATTTTTGGCGGAACTATTTTAAGGGTTGTTCTCCTGGCATTCCACATCCTGACAATTCAGCACATTTGCCTCACCTACTGTCTGCGTTAATGGGTTTTCAGCTACAGATCATCCCTATCAAGCCACTGCAGCGATTCTTTACGCCCTATCTGTGTTGTACACACAGTGTCATCAGCACCTTTTATTTATAAAACAATAACTCCAGGAATAAAAGGGGCGTTTCCGCTCTCCCTCTGCCCCCCCAGCGCTTAAGAGCTACGGCATCGTTTTAGTATTCACTGTACGATGCCTTAGTCGAGCAAAACACACTTTGTGCAGAAGCTGTTTAATAAATAAAATAAAAAACGTGCTCCAGAGTGACCCACATGGCAGAGGTAATTTAGTATGCTGCTCTTCATGCTTTCTCTCTTACTTCTGCTGTTTACAGATATTTTTTTTCTCATCTGTTTGCACAGGGAATAGATGCTGACATTGTCCTTTTCGTGAATAAATCTCTTATTAGCACGTTGGCCAGCACAATAAAAAAAATTATCAAACAAATTAGAGCCTGAACCTGCAACCTTTTCTCATGAAAGGAAAACCTGTTCCTGGGCCAGCTCCCCGGCTTGCAAGGGGCTTTCTCTGTAGGAAGAGCTGCTCACGCGAGCTACACGTACGAGGTCTCAGGATTTTTGTGCTGCAGAACCTGACTGTCAGCCAAAGCTGGAGGCGACTCGGCAAAGGCAATAAAGGTGGGTGTCAGAGACCAGTCTCAGTTTCCTTTTCCTCTGCCACCTGGCTCTGGCATTCGTTGGAGTGGCCAAAGGTTGCTGTAATTTATACCGTGGCTTAAGGTCTTGGGGGTATGGTTCGCCTCCAAAGCAAGAATTATGTCTGTGTAGCTCTCCCAGCAGGAGAATTAGGGAGCACCAACTGAAATCTCGAGGAGGAGATTCAACTCAAAGAGAGGAAGATGCTTCTCAGGCAGCCCACAGGTGTGCTGAGGAACCTATTATCTCAGGACGTGGTGCCTCCGAAATTACATGGATTGCAAAGTAGATTGGTGGTAAGAAGTCCACACGAAGGCTGTTAAATATGACGGCACCACCTCAACGTCAGGTACCCTCCGAGTAGTCGGTATCTGGAGGCTGAGTGTGTCTAGCAGAGAAGTGGTACCTGAACGTTGCTCCTCTGCCATTAGCCATGTGGACCTTCCTCTGACCTGTTGCGTCCGTCCTCATGTTCAGACCTATCACCAATGATTTCCAACTCCAAGTTACGGTATTTTCACTTGGCTACATCGCAGTAAGCAAATGATAAGAAATGGTCAGGATATGGCCCATATTGCCCCAACTGCCTTACTCTAGGCTTCTCTCTTCCCTCCTGCCTTCAGTGGGGGAGGACTTGTACCCATCCTTGTGCAGGTGTTGGGACACCAGCACAACACAGACGCTTATGACTTGCATCCTCACCAGCTCAGCCCTGGCCAGACCAAGCAGCCTGGCTTAGAAATGCCACCCAGCTTCAGCCAGGGGATTTTATGTATATACATCAGGAGGCTGTATGGGACAACATCTGAGAGGCAGCAGAGATCTGCAGCCGGGGTTGTCCCCAGCACACGCCTGCTGCCTGGCAGGGCAGAAGGTCTTCAAGCGGGCTCACATTAAGTGCAAATGATCCTTCCCATGCAGAAGGGGGTGCCTTCTCTGGGGTTTCAGCCCAGAGAGCATTCACGGGATGTCGGCTGCCTTGTGCCTCGGCTCTGGCACTCCTTTTGCCAGGTTTCTCCTCAGCGTGGTGAGGAACGGCTTCAGCTTTCTCAGCCTTTCGGAAAGGGAAAATTGTGTTCCTGGAGGCAGTTCCCAATTCACAGGGTTGTGGATGCTGACTGCCAAAGGTGGAAATAAAAGGATAGAAAATGTGTGTACAAAGAACTATTTTTGTCAACGGCTGAAGTGTACTAAGTGCAATAATAAAGAATTAAAAATTAATATGACTAACCCAGGCTGTCAGCAGCCCTGGCTCCCACTGTGCTGAAACTGGTATCAGTTTAAGTCTTTCATGCGCTGGAGCCTACAAGGTAAGCAAAACTCTTCTTGGTATCTTCCTTTACTCAAGCAAGAATAGTCAATAAAGCCTTTGTGTTGTGCCTGGCGAGGAAATGACAAAAACAACTGCATCTTCAGCCAAGAAAAGCCTTGCAAGGGTAAAGACGATAGGATTTCAACTAAACAGCAGAAACGCACTTTGGATATGAATAACTTTATAGGCTAATACGCTAATGTATGCAGCAAACGTGGTGCTGCCAGCTAGTGTTTGTCAAGTGCATCCAACAGCAGCGAGCAGCGTGCGGACACCGGTTTTGACGTGTATTGACGGTGAGTAGAGTTTTAAAGGGTAGCCGAGTAAACACCAGCAAAAGTCCTACAAAATAATGGTAGTTTTACAGAGCCAGAGATACAAGGTGGATTACTTAACAGAAAAAAAAAGGAAAATAACCCCCACAAGACAGTAATTCAAACAGTCACAGCTGACTGGACGTATGTTAAGGGGGAGGCTAACTGAAGAGACATTTCTGCAAATACCCAAAATGCAAACAAGAGGAAGAGTCTCGTGCCTTCTGCACTCCTGCCAGAGGTCTTGAAGCACTGAAGTAAGTCCAGGAGCGGAGTCATCAGAGCCCCCCTGTATAGGACAGAAACAGGCCTCGAGGTCTAACTCGCCATCCAGAAAAATCTGTCTTCTTCCTCTGCGGGGGCAATCAGGGCCCCTAAGAGCATGAAGGAGGTTAGTATTGGTGGTTGTGTCCAAGGCCAGAAAGCCACTTCTCATTCCTTCTTGCTTCCTCTGCCCCTCTGTGTAACACACTTATCTCTGTACGAAGCACAGGATGTTCATGTTTGCCTGAAGCATATCTTTCAGAAAGACTTTAATAATTCATCGGAATAATTAAGGGTGAGGAAATCCATAACTTCCTATGGCAGCGTGCTCCCAGTGCCCATCAACCCTCACGCTAAAAATGCGTGCCACGTTTCCGATTTGAAGGGGTCTGAGCTCACCGTCCAGTCTTTGATACTTGCTGTCCCTTTCCTCCGTGAGGTTAAAAGAGCTCTTTAATACTCAATATTTTTCCTGCCTTAGAGTGCTTATCTGCTGTCTATCAAATCATTCCTCGGTCTTCCTTCTGATGAGCTAAACAGATTGAACTCCCAGCCTTTTACCAGAGAATAGCTCTCTGGTTGTCCAGTTGGTTTGAGGCTCTCTTCTTTATGTGCTTGCTGACTTTTTCCAAATACTTCTGGTAACATGGATGTCAGAAGTGCACTCGCTATTCCCAGTTTGGTTTCACCAGTGCTGCATACAGATGTGCTTAGTTACCTTTTTTTATAAAATAGCCCCTTCTTCCTTAGCCATTGTGTCCCTGGATTTCTCTGAAGGACCCGTTCCAGGTCACACACCTCTCTTTTCTAGGAGCAACCAGCATTTGCTGCTTCTAGATGTGTTGTGTGTTACTGAAAGGGACCCTCCAGTCCAAGCCATCTGGACTGTCCCATGCATACCTGCATGTTATTTGTCCCCCGGACCATTTCAGTGTCATTGGTGAAGCATGGTGTGCATGAGGGCAGCCTGGGGAAACATGGCCATGGTGGTACACTCAGTGTGGAACGTAGGCAAGGGAGGGCCGCAAGGGTTAAGTGTGCCTCTGTCTGATCCCACGATCAAGGGATCCCAAGTATCCCAAGGGGCTTGTGTTCCCTGTAGGGGTGGTCAATGTCTCCACAGCCAAAATCCGACAAATAGTCAGAGGTGTTTTTTGAAAGAAAGATGTGGTTGCAGGTTATTTTTCGCTTGCTGTCTGCTTTTGCGCTGCCTACATTGATACTCTGCCCTGATCGGCTCGGAGGCTGACCCGAACAGTTTTGATAAAAGAGCACTTAATAGGAATAACACTTCTGCTCGAGGTTTGGCCCCATGAAGCCAGGATATGCAAGGAGGGCCTCCGCTCAGCCGTCCCGTACTTACCCAAAGGATGTGTCAGCCCTGTCACCCAACCCGTCTCACTGCACCTTACCTTGCGCTGCTTGTCCTCATGGCCACCACATCTTTTTCAGAGTACAGATCCCTTCTCCTCAGATTTTGGGGCTGGCTCACCCAGTCTTTGCTGTGAGGCCAGTTCAGTGAGTTGTCCTGGCACTTACCTAATCTTGGCCAGTTTTTTTTAGTGTCTGTTGTGAAAGCGAGGGTTTCCTGGGGGGCATAGATATAACCGCTTTTTTAAAAGTCCTTTTCTCCTACACGAGACAAGCAGGCATAGACAAAGTGCATGAACAGCCAGAGCAGAATTGAGCACAGAGAGCATCGCACCATGTCCACATCACCCAGGGAAGGATCTCTTTGAACAAACATGGACTTCCTGGAAGTCTAGAGGGACCTTGTGGGACTGGTGGATTCAGAGCCAGTTTAGGTCTTTAGGTCTCAGGGAAATAATTGGGAGTGTGGCTTGAGATCACAGCTAGAGAGTGCATCTCTTTTCAGGAAAAGAGGAATAGTTTGCTTTGTGGATCATCACAAGAGATAATGAGGGAAAAACTTTCGAGAAATTTTGTCCTGAAAGCTTTTCAAATTCCGTTAATGTATGCCAAGACGTATCTTCTAACATCCAGGAAATGATTTCTGTGAATGTGTTGGTGATTACACAATCAACGAAGGCCACACATGAAGCAGAACCTTTGCCAGTGCCATTAGGGATAATGGCGCCAGGGAGAAATCCCGAGCAGGGCTAATTGCTCAGTGTTTAGCAGGCCTGGTTATGCAAGCTGCCAAAAAAGTAGTGAATGTGAATACCTGGAAGGAAAGACTTTTCTTAATGATGATTTTGTTGTTATATCACCATCATGAATTTGTTTGGTTGCAAAGGAGATGTGTGTGCTGTTTATTCCCCCGAACTGAAAATTCGAAGGATTTCGAAGGAATAAATAAAGGAATAAAGGAATAAATAAAGGAATAAACTTGCTCTAAAACCTCCTCTTCTGACAGTTCAATCTGAGGCGGTTTCTCACTCATCCCCAGTAGGAAAACGCTGTGGTGTGGGAGGCTTCCCAAGGCCTCCCTTGGGAAGGAGGAATAAAGGAATAAATAAAAAGGAATAAATAAAGTTCAGTGAGTTGAAGTGAGGAAAGATGGGCAAGTAGATAAGTCACAAAGTCTTTAAGAGTGGGGAGCAGATTTTGTATTGGATTGTGAAATGCACAGGAAGTCACTGAACGCTCCTGCACATGGGGATGAGTCCAGTCACGTGCATATTAAGAGATGAGCCATTGCATTTTGAAGGTTAATATTTAGTGAGCAGGCATCATAAAAGAAGAATTTACAGGAGTCAAAACTGAAGGCCGTGAAGAGGTAATTGCTCACTTTGACCACAGGTTTCGCAGTGGAGCAGGCTGGTTTCCATACACAGCACTGTTTGCCAGCTCATTTATTTGTTGGGTTGTGGTGGCGTAGAGCCATGGAGGAGCAGGACAGAGCTGTAGGGCAGCCTTGGTTGCTTCACTTGCTCCAGCTGAGTGAGTCAAAGTGACGGAGAAGAAGACAGGAAGAGGAGTCTCCATTCCCAACTCCAGAAAAGGAGTCCCTCACTCTTCAAAGTCCATACTAGATGGATTAAAGTAAGGTAGATAAACAAGAAACAGAGTCTCCTCCCTTCTTCCCCAGATCCTTCCCCACGGACTACAGATACAGCAGAGCAAAGGAAGGAGGCCACTGGGAAGCTGGTGGTGCCCGGCCGTAGCCTGTTTAGCAGGTAGGTGGGGTATCACACCTGGTGGAGGTCTCCACTAGGTGCAGCAATAACGCAGCCTGTAGAGCATCTGAGTGTCCAAGAGAAACCGGTGTGCACAGTTCACACAGGGACCAGCGACATATGGGTGTGCAGCTTGTTAAAAAGGAATTAAAAGCAACAGCCAAGAGGGTAAAATGCTTGCAAGTAGCTAGGAAGTTATCTCAAAAGGCACCTTACTACTGGGCTGTAGTAAAGGTATTTCCAGTTATCAGAAAATATTTTAGAATGAAAGTAAAACAGGCACAAGGTAAGCAGCTGGATAAAGAAGGCTGTCAAAGATGGCCTTAAGAAGTGTAGGTTGTGTCCAAACCAGGGAAAGCAGAAGAGCCTGAGCTCTGCAACCAGATGCAAAACCATAGTACAAGAAGCCAAAATGGATTTTGTGGAATAATTTACTAAAACGTATAAAAACCAATAATAAAACCTTTTTCAACTACATCAGATGGAGGCCACTTGCCAGCAAACACGTAGGGCCAACAGATGGCCGTGGGGCAATGGGAGCACTTAGAGACGACAGGACCATAACAGCGGAGGCAGATGAGCCCTCTGTGCTGGTGTTTGCTGGAGAGGAGCCTTGGGAAGCCTCCCACACCACAGCGCTTTCCTACTGGGGATGAGTGAGAAACCGCCTCAGATTGAACTGTCAGAAGAGGAGGTTTTAGAGCAAGTTGATGAAATGAATAGCAACAAATCACCAGGTCCAGCCGGAGTTCACCCTGAGCTCCCGAGGAGACTCAATTACAAGACTGCTGAACTACCAACTGCGATGTGTAACCCCTGCCTTTCATCAGTCATACGCCAGGAAATGGAGGTGGTAAATAGGATACCGATTTTTAAAGAAAGAGCTCTGGGAAACCAGAGTCTTGCCTGTCTGCTTCCCACACCGAGCAAGTTGTCAGGCACTGTGGTGAAAAAAAGACTGGACAGATAGGTTGGATTGATACCAGAGGGACGAGCTGCATTGCAGGTCTACTGGAGTCCTTCGGAGGAGCTGGTATGTCTGTGGATGAGGATGACCCTCTCAACACAGTATATTTGGCTCCCCCAAAAGCTGATGACAAGTCTTTCACCAAAGTGTCTGCTTAGTGTTTGGGAAAGCACGCAGATGTGGCTCTGTAGCAGTAGTTTGGATGACATGAGGTGAGTTTTGTTCTCATGCTCGTGTGTGAGCTGGACCGAGCTCTGCAGGGGCTGGGGGAGAGGATGGTCACCTGCCCTGTGGCTCCCACATACCCTACTTGGGCCTCCCACTTGTAGGTCAAATCCCACCATTTCTTGGGTCTCCTGCTGGGGCTTCGGAGTCCATAAATATCATCATCTTCGTGCCTCAGCTTTAAGACAGACCCCATAGTGCTTTGTGATCTACAAAGACAATAATAAAGAGAAAAGTACATTCTTGCCCCCAGACTTTGCAGTCTGAGACAACAAACAGTAGAGGCATACAAACAGTATCGAAGACTGGATTTGGTTCTTCTGTGAGGGGTGGTTTCATGTCTTGGCTGTTCCAGACCACAACACCAGGACTAATGTTTGGGTCGAAAGCCCCTTCAAGCCCACATCCTTCTCTGCAGCGCTGCTGCCTGACCGCCCTTTTGCTTGTACAGTGGATTATTCCTACTTTGTTCTTGTATTTACAGGATTGCATCTCTCGCTGGAGAAAGTATCCCAGGTTTACCAAGACGGTTTTGAATTCTAATCTCAACCTGTGTCCTACTTGTAAACCCGTTTAGTTTGGGCTTATCTGCAAGTAAAAGAAATGTCTAAGTTATTAATGAAAACACGAGGAATTCCCATTTTTGAGCTGACAGCCTGGCTGCTGTGCCCTGAATGGGCTGTACTGGCAAGGAAACTTGGAATGGGTCTTCTTTGTTGGGGTTTGTTTGCTCCTCTTTGCTAATTAGAGTGAAAGCCCGTTGCTCAACGTTTTAGAATCAGCTGATAACTTGTTTGCGGGGTTTAAAAAGATTAAATCAAACAAGAAAGCTGCTGGATGTGCATTTAAAACTAAACTTCTGGTTTTGCATTTGAACAGTAGTGGTATATAATGTGATGATTAAAATGGAAGATGAGAAAATACGTTGCTTTGAAAGATTTAATCACTTATTTCCATAGGAGCATGTCAGGGAATCAAGGACACTTGATTTCCCTTCATTGTTCTGCATAACTGAATATATTTGGGTCATTATATCTGAATAATCAGAATAACATTCTTAAAACCAAAAAAGGAGTAGCGATAGCAGCATACGATTAAGTGCGGCTTGTTTCTAATCTTCTGGAAAATCAGATTTAACAATTTTCAGAGTCCTTTTTCCCATTGATGAACCAGGGATTTACATGACTAATGTCTATTAACACATGTAAATACCCCTTGCCTCAATGGGAACCGACAATGGGAAAATAAATCCTGCCTGCAGCCCATTCTGTCACATGAATCGAGCCTGTGAATTGGTACGGTTTCGTGGTGGGGTATCGGCTGGGGTGGGAAACACAGCCAACGTTCATATAATAGGTTTTCATCTCTGAAGGCAAGTGTCAACATCAATTTACCTCCGGGATAAGTGAGACCTCCTGAGGGATCTCAACCCTGTGCGGAGGGGTCGCAGCATGAATCCATTGCCCGCATTTCAGCAGACGTGAGAGCGGGCTGGCAGGCACACTGGGAAAGGCCAGGGAGTGCGGGAGTGGGAAGTGCTCCAAAGCAGGATGTGTTCTCAACGCGGAAGAGGGAGGTTCAGCGATTAGAAATGAAGTTTGCTGGCCTGGGAAGCGGGGGACAGCTGTAAATAAGTTTCAGTAGCTGTTTTCTCTGTTAATAAAGCAAAACATGTAAACACATCCTAGACGGCCATCCATCAGAAAGACAGTTTACATCACATACGTTTTATGAATATTAGATAATGGCGGAATGTAACAAATAGTCATTTTTGTCTCTCTCTTGAATACCAAATAACGGTTATTAGTATCTGTCAAATAAATAATGTGAATAATTTAACAAGACATCACTATTGTGCAAGAAATGATATCCCATTTTATTAAGCTTTGGAGTCAGTTATTGTGGGAAGATAATAAATACGTGGAGTAGCTACAGCAATTACGTCCTAGAAACCTACTTCAAGTGGTGCGCTGCTTTAAGAAAAACAAACCATTTGGACCCTCCGCAGGCCATGCAAATGGAAGGCTAGAATGCACAATATGTGCAAAATCTTTGGGTCATGTCAACTGGCGTGGCTCCAGCTGTTTCAGCTGTGCTCTGTATACGGTGCCCTTCTGTATGTGGTGATTATATATACACACACACACATTCCTACCTCTATCTCCTTAATAAAAGTGTATGTGACCTTATCGTGTCAATTTGCCCTCTCTGCTGACTTTTGAACCTTTTCCAGCAAAATCTGCCAGAGGTCTCGCACGTTGGTTCTACAAATCTGCATGAAAATAGGGGACCGGGAAGGGAAGAGGGATCCTGTCGATGAAGCCAGCATCTGCCCGTGCCTCGTGTCTACAGGAAATCCAACTTAACGCTGTTGGTCAGAGAGCCACTTGTAAAAAGAAAGGTATAAGATGAAATACTAGATTAAAAGGATTTCAATGATCACTTTGAGGCGATGCTCCTGGAAGGCGTTGGCCTCCTGCTGCAAAACAGGGCACACTCACCTGCTCACAGGCTCAGGATTGCATGTCAAATCATTAACAACTGTTTCATTGATCCTCCTAGATTCCTGCTTGCGGCTCATTATTTAATCAATCAAAATCACTTGGAAAATATTATTATTTAAAATTACTATTTAGGACTACAGAGGTTATTCCTATTACAGAAGACATCGGGGTCATTATCTCTTACTTAAAAGATCTGGTATTTTCGCTGATGAAACAATGGACTCCCAAATCCATGACTTCTGCTGTTCCCCAGCTATGTGCATCATCTGTGAACCTCACCTGTCTCATCCTCTTCTACTTCTGCTCCGC
Organism: Anarhynchus alexandrinus; assembly: GCA_008711295.1. Taxonomy (NCBI): domain Eukaryota; kingdom Metazoa; phylum Chordata; class Aves; order Charadriiformes; family Charadriidae; genus Anarhynchus; species Anarhynchus alexandrinus. The sequence goes on from VUYV01000090.1 coordinate 3,411,820, forward strand.
AAAATCTTACCACTGTTACCAGTTACTTGGCTGGCTCCATTGTCGCAGGTTTATGCTGTGAATATAGAAGTTCCCACCAACCCAAATGAACCACGTGGATGTTAACAGATGCTAAATGATGGGATTAATTTTTTAACATCTTTCTTAGAAAAAGAATGCAGAAGACTACATGAAAAAGCTACTGCCTTAAAGCTGATAAAGGATGTGCCTCAAACATTGAAAGCTGCCAGAACTAAGGACAACTCTCATTTGACTCTGTTGTATATCTACAGCATTTTATGGCCAAACTGTATTCTCCAAAGGACAACTTGGTTGTTGAATGCAATGGGTCGGCACGGTGCACAGCCTGGGTTTGCTTCTGGACTGAATCAGAGCTGTGGAGCAAGTTGAGAAGTTCTCAGCATCTCATTTCTTACATCAGCTGGAGCACGGGTTGCACATGGGACATGGTGCTGTGAGCAGAGGAAGAGGTCTTCTACGGTGCAGCTGAATCTCCGCCTGGGATCTCACCCTAGCCTTTTTTCTGCCACAAAATCCCTTTATGATGGTGGAAAGCCGCAGGAACCAAGCTTTTCAGAGATGGCAATTTACGTGTTGCGGTACCCAGCTTGAAATCTCAGGGCTGGGCTTGCAGGAGCACTTGGCATGCACAGTCGCATCTGAAATCAATAGAAGCTATTTTCTGAGCATATGAAGTGCTGTAGGAAATATGATGTACTATGAAATGATAAGCCTTAGGTTTTTCAAACCTTCCACCCCGAATTAGTGGGTAGTTTGGACCATACGCTCGGTGTGTCTTAGTTCTCTATGCGTAACCATCCCCACTGATAATTCATCTCACCAGAAGCACCGTGGGAGTAAGTTAAATGTTTGTGGAACATTGAGACCGCACGCTGCAGCAAAGCCCAGGAAGGCATGAATAATTCTGCTTTCAGAGCAGGGTGTGAACAGTGTGCAGTAAATGAGACAGTCATGCATTGATGATGAGGAGGAGCAGGATTTTGAGGAGCAATTAGTGAGGGAGGGGTCAAGTAGAAAAAAACCCCAGTGGTATAGTGAGATAATTAAAGACGTTTCATAATCCACGTGCCCATAGGAAGCGGTAACAATTGCTCAGACAACCATGCAAAATTAAGCACTCATTTAGGAGATCTTAGGTAATACACTTCACCAGTTGCTTTGGTATTTGCAGAATTGAGGTCTGAGCACATCCCCTTGGTCTAAGATAACGCGATTGCATCAATGTTGATATTTTACATCACATTAAAATCTGACATTTGTGTTTTGAAGAGCATCAAGGCACAAATACCGCCTCTGCCAGCTAATGCTAGATAGCCTCCTGCAACTACTATTTCATATGTAGTTTAATGATGTGGAAATGGGGAAAACCCTAAAAAACACCATTAAAAGCCCCACCAAAACTCTGTGGAAGGGTGTTACTGTACTACGGAGATGCTATTTGCCTACAGACAATTTTAGTTTGTTATTCAGCTCCTTTTCTTCTCCTTATTCAACCTGGACTTTCATTAAATACAAATGAAAAAAAACCCAGAAAAATAAACAAAGAGAAAAAGAATAAAAAGGAGCACTGTATGGATGTCTTTACTGGGACAGGGTGGGGCTGAGAAGCTTTCCTTCCCAGTATGAGTTTCTGGTGGATTTGCCTGTAGTTTTGAGAACATTAAAAAATGACAGACATGTAAGGTCCCCTCCCAAATTAACATATTTTTAGCTCAGTTTTGAGGGGCATAAAGTAACTGCTGACTTAACCCAGCCAAAGGTTTGTCTCCAGTGAAATATTTATTCCATCTAGTAAAGGAGGATATAGGCCTGGTAGGGCTGATGGGGCTGTTGATCTCCATCCTCATATCAGCTCTTGCCCCAAATAGCAGCACGTTGCAGAGATGTTATTTGACAAAACGACAATAATGTTTTCCAATATCTGCTCCAAATACACAAAATGCAAATTATTTTGAAAGAGATGAATAGCGTGTTGAGAAAGCACCATTCAATGAAATAATTGGTTATGAGCATCTTTTCTTATTAAAATGAAGCCACTGTAAATAACAGAATGATATTTAAATGAAATGGTATATAAGGGGAGTAAGAAAGATTTGCAAGAAACATTTGTAATTGCATTATCTCTAAGTAGAAAATTTATAAATGATAGTGAATAATACAAATGTATCCTGATATAAAATGGCAATGTTTGATCAAGAGACTGAATATATAAGGATTAAGTTCTTTTTGTTGAAGAAGTTTCTCCTGGCTGCATGCAATATTCATAAAAAGTGTTACAAGTTTATAAACAGAAAAAATATTTGTTAAAATACAAATTTAGTATGGAAGGTATATTTTAAATCTTTAATGAAACAATTATGCTGTATTAACAGTGCACTCTTTATTTCTCAGATTAAAAGTTCACAGGGATTTTTATCCCTCCCGTCTTTATTTGACATAGCTTCTATTAGAATTATTCTCTATACATTTTCAGAAACAGCTGAAGAATACTAATTATTTACATAAAGAGTTAAGAATACCTGTAGTTTGTGCTTCAAATGTATTATATACATACACACAACATCTTAGTATTTATTATCCAGGTAGTCTTCACGCTCTATGGCTGTGTAACTGCGAATATGGCACGTGAACTGGCTGCTGCGTACATGCACCTGTGATGAAAACATCTGGCCACGTGAAGGGAGGAGAGGTGGGAAAATGGCCGGCCGGTGAGGAGCAGCAGTGGTTGCCAAGGCTGGGGGACACCAGCTCTGTTCATTGCATCGCCTCCCAACGCCTGCCAGCACCTGACCCCAGGTTGTTCGATGAAATTGGGCCATACTTAATCTGGGCAACACAGAAAAATCCTTCCCTCCCCTCCCACTGAGGACATTTTCTCGTAGACCAGCCTCTGGCTGCTGAGGTCCTAGAGCAGGAGGGTTTACCTTCTCAGGGAAGGTTGGTCAGTGATTAAAGCAAACCTGTTGTCATTCTGAGTATTCCCATCATTTGAAATGCAGGTCTAACTTTTTCTGGAGCTGTATGAAACTCAGTGATGCTTGACACTGACCGCCCTCTGGCACGAAGTCCCCCAGATTTGTTGCCTGCAGTGGAGCAGTCCACTTGGACCTGTTGAAAATACTTCCGTGAAACCTTTTTTTCTCTTCTCTCGGCCTTTTTTGGGGGGAATTTTTTGATTGTTTACATTTTCACCTGCAGAAAATGCAGGCTCCTTTGCTAAATGGGTGAACGCCTGGCGAATAAGCCAACCAGCTCCATCCCTGCACAGCCTGGGAGGAGGGTTGGTGGGGGGCTGCACCTAGGCATGGGGACAGGCACCACCGTGGCGGTGGCTGCAGGAAGCTGGGGACCTCCGAACCCACCAGACAATGCGGGGAAATGCCGCAGGCTGCCTGCTGGGGAGACGAGATGGGGCAGGGATGTCTGTCCATTCAGGTCACTTGAGCTAGGGCTGCTCTGAGCTGCCGGTTTGAGGGACATGGATCTGCAAAGCCACCTCTGCTGTGCTTTGCAAAAAGACACAACAAACAGTCAAATTAAGACCAACAGGAGGTGAAATTTTTTAGGTTTAAGAAAGGGGACTCAAAGCCGCAGACCTCCCCTGTGCCTTTGGGGCACACTGAGCTTTGTTTTTGCACTGGTTGAATTGAAGACTCAACGCCAATTGTCTTCCCTGGCTGAAGTTTCAGATGTTGCCCAAGCTGAATCAGCGCTGAGGCATTTCTCAAGTTAAGTTTCTCACCATAGGAGCCGCCCAGAAGCCAACAGGGAGTCAGAGCAGCCTTTTGTAGTACAGACACTGCTTACAGCAAAAGGCACTTGCCACCATGTGCTGCACCAGCCTAACCAGGTAACTGGATTTAAGGTGAACCATCATGTGAAGCACAGCAGCCCATGCACCGGCACGGAGGTACAATCATGGAACAGAAAAGGAAAGGTCACAACCTCCTGGCTGTTTAGAGCCTGGAGAATGAGAAGCTGTTCTGACTGCTTATGGCTGCTGATCATTTCTTTTAATTTCTGGAAACTACTCTGCCCCTTAGGTTGCAAACCCAACGAAGGGGAAGGATCAATACCAATGGGTCTAGTATCTTTGTGACTTTTCCACCAGTATCTAAGTGATACCATCAGACAATTTAGAAACTCAGAACTGCAGGGACATTTTGCAATGAAGCTTTTAGAGAAGGAATTAAGTCAACATCAGCCAGGACAAGCGCTACTGGGGACCTTCATGTAGGAGTTACCCAAAGGTGGTGAAAACATCCTGTGAAATGGAGACAGGAACTCGGCGTTCAAAGGTCAAATTGATTGATAACTTCACAAAGCTGTTTCTACATTTCTCTTTGCCCAAGATACCAACGTAATACTTGCGAGGAAACCGTTTTGGAAAATGGCTCTCCGGAGTACTACTACACTGCTCTGTGCTCTGGAGTGTAACAAGGCAGAGCTCACATCTCATTTCAGGCAGTGTTTTTCTCATAAGACGACTGATCCCCGATCGGCTCTGAAGACAGCGAAGTGCTACCTACAGCCATTTATTATTTTTAGCCGCGGAAAAATATTTGATCAACTAAGTGGTTTAATTGGTGTAAGACCCATCACTTAAGCAGCAGGCTTTGTCACATGATCAAGTTAAAGACAAAGAAAGAAAATCCTACCAAAGCAGAGCCTAACCTGGGTACTGATAGAACACTGTCATCGTCTGCAGTAAACGACTCAGAGTCTGACAACTGAATTTATTAGAAAGAAGGATCTGGGCTCCGATGGATTCCGTCTTGCTGAAAAATTAATGGATTTATAAGTCTCCTTTGAGCTTTTTGAAACATTAATACCTATTTTTATTTGTATTACCTTGATTTTAATGATTATACTCTTACATGTGAACTGTACATAAATATCGACCTTGTCAGATGTCCACTCCCTCCACTGGTGGAAGGTCCCTGGCAGCTCCCTGTGCTCTACGTTTTCTGCTGGACACAGAGGGAGTGTCGAGCTGATGTAACCGTATTTTTGCTCCATTCATACAATTAGTTTAAGAGTATTTTTATGGAATAATTATCTGAACGTAGCGTAACTTGATGGAGGAGTGCTTTCTAAAATCAGATGAGTTGAGCACGAAATGTCATTTGTGCTAATCTGTCTGAAACTAGGAAAGTGTGAAATGTGCTGGAGGGAGGATTTATCTCTTCTGCAGTATTACAGACCAGGAAAAAGAATCTGTTTATTACACAAAATAAAATGTATTTATAACAAAACCTTAACTTAGTCGCACTCGTTCCTGGCTAAGTTAATGTGTTATTAATTGTGCATTTTTGGGTATAATTTGAGAGGGGGGGAGGACGAACTATCTCTAGCACTGCAGCCTGTGTACTGTAACAATCGCATTTTCTTTTTAATAGAGTAAGTTAATTTTTAAAGTGATCTACAGAGGAACAGATGGGGGAACGAATTCTCTATGGGTATCTCCTGGTAGACCGACACTGAGAGCGCAGAGCGGTGGCTAGCGCCAGGCGCATCTACCTTGCAGTCCTTCCTCCCCTTGTTCTCCCGTTATCTTACGTCTGGTGACCAGAAATGGAAAAGCAGCCTCTGAAGGTAAAAATTCCACTGGCGTTTGAGCTCGCCTTGCGTTGCAATCGTCTGCTTCGTAAACAAAATCCTTGCTGGGCTGCAGCATCCCACAGCGGGGTCCTGTCTTAGGGGTTTGTCCGTATGTCTGTGAGCACGATGTGCCTCCAGCAGCCAGGGAGGAACGTGGGTGCAAAGAGAAAGTTGGGAGAGGAGTCCCTAGCCCACTGATCACGTTGGAGAACACTAGAATAAACTGTTGCCTCATCCTCTGTATTGTTTCCCTGCTGGCATGTGAACTCTTGCTACGCAGGAAGCAAAAACCCCACTGGCTTCGGTTAAACTGGGATTTTACCCTGGATTGCGTCATCCCCATATTTTCTCATTAGTTATTGCTCCACTGCTTTATCTGTAGGAGCAAAAAGCAGCAACACATCAATCACAAAGCAGACTTGAACTGTGGCTTTTCCACATCCTGTGATTTTGGGAGGAGGTCTCATAAAAGGGGGACTTGGAGGCCGGAGGCTGCTCTAGCGGGTGGTCTGAGAGGTTCCCCGTGCTCCTGCAGCGTGCCCTGTCCTCCTCTCCTCCCCATGCACAGACCCTGCTGCCAGCAGAGGGGCTCGGTATTAGCACCCAATATTTTTAATCCGAATTCTTAAACTGGAAAGTGTGCTTTCAGGTTACCAGCGAGAGTATAGTGTTAGTTCAGGCAGCTGATTCAGAGTCGCCGCGGGGAATAATCCCACCACCGCAGGAGGCGCTGCCTTGGGTGGCTGATGCTCCTTTAGGGTGCCAGATCTGCACTAGAAATGAAAGAAGAGTCCTGCAACATACAATTAAAAAATCTTTAATAATGGTAATTACAGCAGAGCAAATAGGACAGAAACTGGGAAAAAAACCCCAACTTTTCTCTGACATATATTTTTCTTTAAAATATTGCCTACATCTGCTACCAACCTCTGAACCTCAGCACCACCCTCCTAGAGTGTGCAGAAGCTGAACATTGATGCAGGAGATAAATGCACTGTAGCTTGTAGTTCATGACGGTGGGAAGCATTTTTAACCTTTCTATTGAAGTGATTTACATAATAGATAGAGCTCATTTTGAGAGATCTGAATTTAGACATGCAAGAGATCGAGGGGAAAAAATAAACCTTGGTAAAAGCTGATGCCTTTTCATTTTCGAAGAATGAAATTGTTGTCTATTGTATTTATTACTAATGACAGTAATGTTGTGTTTATCTGACAAATTTGGTTCCAGACCTTCAAAACAAGCAACGAGGTGCCCCAAAGCCGTGCCGTGGTAGCGCTGCATCTGCCTGAGCTCAGAGAAGGAAGGGTAATGTCAGGAGCTGGTGGGGAACAACACACGCAGGAAGGAAGCCCACCACCATCAGAAAAGCCCCCTGTGATACCCAACAGCGTGCGCACACACATCAAACCTCTGCTACGGTACAGGGTTTTGCAAGATGTATATCACAGAGATGAGAGATGACAGGGTGCTGCGAGGCATCAACGACGTTTCTGGGAAGATGTCTCAGGAGACAAGTATTAGCGTGACGGATACCGACGTGCTCAGCCCCTGCTGCCAGCCATGCCCCTGTACCACGGGTACCACGCAGGGCACCTCCCGGTGAGGATGCCAGCCATACCCCTGGCTCCCTGGGCCTTCATCCCCTCCACAGCAGCATTTCTCCATGACATCAGGTCCGTCCCCAGCTCCCGAGAGCCACTGCTGATGCCCCACAGTGAGATGCGCAGGCCGGTGTGGTATATTGACATGTCTGCTCCTTTGGGACTGAAAATCAGGGATCCTGAGTTGAAGCTTCATCTTTAAACCAGCTCCTCCAAAGATGCCTGGGTCTGTAGGTGCAGCAGGCTGGGTTTGACTGAAAAGTGCTTGTTTCCCCCTAATCAAGGAAGTTTCATGAGGTCTATTTTGGCTCTGAAACCACAGAGTCTAAGTAAAAATGAAACGCCCTCTCTGGAAAAAATGCAGTTTTTTGAGCATTTTAGAGTTATGCTAAGAATTTTGGACTTGTGCTGGGAGTCCGTTTCAATTTCATCTGTATTTTAAGAAGTGTTTCAGTTGAGCCTACCCCCTCCTGACTATCCCTCTTGGTCCTCAACAGCCACCCATGTGCTCATGCAACTGCGTGCAAGGAGGAGCAGTATGTGCCTTGGTTTGTTTTCACAGCGTATTATCTGCCAGGATGGGCCAGGAATGGATGGGCCAGACTTCCAGGTACCCGAGATGAACCTACCTCAAAAATAGCACCATATTTGAGGAGATGGAGATTTTGAAGCCCAGACTTTGCTACTAGCTGTCTCCGAGCACCCTGGGCCTCCAGCAGAGCTGGTTTGCCTTTTGGTCAAGCTGAGGAGTACTCTTTAAGGTAAGCCATGCTAAATGGCCCGTGTCTACGTGGATTAGAAATTATTCACTCTGTCAGGAAAGGAATCCTTTAAAGAAATCACAAATTGCTTCAGTGGGCAATGCCTGTCATGGCATTGCATTAGATTGCGCTTTATGCGCGACCGATCAATATGTTTGTGTATATGAGTATGTAAAGCTGCATCAGTTCTTAGCAAATGCAATATTCATGGTGGTGTGGTGTCACGGGCATCTCTCCCCATCCCCCCCCATGGCCACAGCAGTCTGCGGTAAATGCAGGACAGGCAATCTCATACCTCGCACCTTGGCCACCCTGTAGTGAGGATCCAGGAAAAGAGCAGGAAAAGACTGATAAATTCAGTATCTGACAGTTTGGCAGAAAAAAATATAATCAATATGTAGTCCAATTAGAGCAATGGTCTGACTCTTGCAAAAGAGCTTTTTACCAGCTTTGCCAGTGATGGCACTTAGCAAAGGCAAGAGGAGGTTTCTCGAGCATGCGGGAGCCTGTGGTTCAGTGTGTTTTCCCCCACTGAAGAGCTCTGCCTAGAGAGGATCAAGGGGTTTTTCTTTGCTTGGTTACGTTTTCTGGGATTTTTGTAGTCCCTTCTTGAAATAAAGCTTTCAAAACATGTCTTCTCTGTTAATTTTAGAATATTATTTTACATGTTTCACAGACCACTTCCTATTTCGGTTAAGACAAGTTGTCTACCCGGTGGCAAAGCCAGACTTGATTGCTCTCCTGTTCCTACTTGTCACACTATGGAGAAGGGTTTTCTCGCCCTCCTTCCCACCAGGCTGACTCCTTAGCCCAGGGCACTGGGGCGACCAAGCCGCGGGTGGGTGGCACTTTTGCTCTCTCTCTTCTCCCTCACCCCTTGCACTCCGCTGCGTGCAGCACAGGCTCAGACCAGAGGAGCAGGAGCATTAAGGTCACGGTGCTGGGAAACGTTTCTAGTCCTCAGCCCATCCCGTCCATTGCTTCCTCCCCCATAAGGACTACAACCCACATTTTCACACGCATTGCCCAGTTACATTAAATGGGAATTGTGTGCTCAGCTCTGCTCCCAGTTAGGACGCAAGTGTTTCCCAAAGTGGTCATTCCTCCAGACACCTCCTTTTTGGGGGCCAGGTACTTCAGGCCTCATGTTTAGGAGATGGGGCTTTCCTCTCCCCCACCAAAACCGCCGGCAACTGCGGGGGTTCAGCCTGAAGTACTAGCTTAGTCCTAGATAGCTGGGGGCAAAGTGAGGTTGGTCTTTGCCTTTACTTCCACATCCACCTGAAACTATTGGTTCTTCCAGCACATGAGTTAGGAACCATTGATTTACTCATCAAGATGGATGTGCACAGAGGTAAACAGGAAACAATATGCACCTCATAAGGCTTTTTCCCTCTGTAAATTTGACTTCTGAGTCTGTTATGTCATAAGCCACCCCAAGGAAGGTCTAGGGTTTTTTTCCAGCACCTTGCAGCACTCCCCCAACATATCACTAAACCATTTTTAAAATGCAATTTAGTTGGTCCAATTCCCAAACAAAAAAAAAACCCAACAATTTCCAGCCCCTACCAATTGCATCTCACTTATCCTTCAGGAACCAGCTATGGGGCTTAAAGAGTGAACCCATGTTATGGGTGCCAAATCTCATAGTTTATCATTAAGTTGATAATACTCTTCAGCCTCATTACTATTCTATCATTAGGATCTGAGTGGCTTGAGTGTTTGACTAAGTGGCTGTTTTTTCTCCTCAGAGGTATATGAGATGCTGCCTCTCAGCAAGGTGTCCTGAAAACCTTTTCTTAATGAACAAGTGATTAAAAGGCTTAAGTGCAAGCAAGCATCCAAAACACAAACTGCATTATCACAGAACGAGCCAGAAATAGGCTAACCCTCAGTGCCACGGAGATCACAGAAGTCCTTCATTCAGGTGCTCTCAACACTCTCTTGTTTTGTCTCAGTGGTAGCTGCTGGACAGGGTCCCGCGGGCCAGCCCTGTTGTGGCCCAGTCTCCGTTGCGGATGGCTGGCTTGTCCTCTGCCATGCACAGCAAAGCCACCCCGGGACAGAGCTGGCTTTTCCCTTGTCCCCTTACATGCCCCCGTTCCTGATCTCAGGCAGCTCAGGAGACCCTGTGAGCGTCCTGCTCCTACCAAGGCTGCATCTCCTTTGACTTGGCTGCCAGAAAAAGCAGAGCCAGGGAGCGAGAGAGAGACAGTCAGAGTCCTCGGTGGTTTGTACTTCTGTTTTATCTTTCACCAGGTCAGATTTTAATATTTCATGTGGAGGTGCAAGAAAATAACACCTGGGCTGCAGCAGTCAACATCCCTTTCCCCAAGGAGCGGAGATGGCTGCGGCAAACGAAAGCACATCCCCTCTGGAAGGAGCGTCAGCCAAGGAAATGCAGCTTTCCTGGAGTGAAACCTGGATCCTTCAGAAATCAGGAGAAGTTTAGCCAGTGGTTATAGCAGAGATCAATTTTCACCTCATTTTCCTCACTAGATGCAAGTGTCATGCAGAAATACCATGACTGGTGCTCGGTGCTGCTTCTCCGAGGGACCACTTGGTGCTGCCCCACTGTGGAGGCAGCCCATGCACGGTATCACATTCCTCCCCAGTGAGGTATGGGATGAAAAGTAAGGCTCTGGGGAAGCAACAGTGGATGTTTAACACACCATGTCAGGACCTCCAGGAGCTCAACATAGCACTAGTGCCAATGCCATGTGTCTGGTCAGTGCCCTTCTGGTGGCACAGGCTGCTTATTCTCAGAATGAAGAAAGGTGGAGAGATAAAAATAAACCCCTCTCCCTGACATCTGGTAGAAATTTCTCTTCCATTTGTTTCTATTTCTGCCCTCTTCTCCTCCCATTTGTTCCAGCAACTGAAACAGCAGCATGAGCTGACACTATCTGTCATTACCCACATCATTTTCAGTGACACTGGTTCAATTAACTGCCCTCTCAGATGTCTTCATGCTCTCAAGAATGAAGTACCATTTCCCCAGCTCTGGAAAAGCTATCTGTGGGGACAGGGTCAGCTTGGCTGTCTCTGGTGTCCCGGGGAGATGTCTGGTTGATGTGTGGTGTGGTGGCTCCATTGTTTCCTATTTCCTGGTGACCCCAAAAGATGTGGGTACCGGGCACCTGTACCATCCCCAGCAACACGTCTGAGTTTCACTGCCACCAAGTAAATTAAACCTCTGGTTTGGTCTTCCCACTGGCTGATACCCTATGGTTGTTTTCCTCTTGGTAAGCGGTTGTGACAACCTTGCTCTGAGAAGTGTCTTTGATGGGGCTGTCTGGGCAAGGATCCTCGCTGATGGCTGGATCTTCCCAGAGCTGCCAGCGGGGAGGCAGGGCTGGTGCGGTGGCTGAGAGGTGAGGAAGAGCCGTCCTCCTCTTGGCACCATGACCTGGAGAAGAGCTGCCCAGTTTGCCTCTGTTTCTCTGCCAGTCTTATTCTGGAGCATCTTGTTTATTGCGATTCTCTTTAGTGACCAGAATGTAACGTCCTTAGTTTTGATTTAGATTGTGGTTTCTATATAGATAGCACCTCGGCGCTTATGACGTCCATGTAGATTGTCATTAAGGGCTGTGTATTAGTTTCCAGTGCTGCCTATTTTCTCCCAAAGGCACCTCTTCTCCTTCCAGTCATTCGAGACACCTGGGGAAAAGGAACATTTTGCATTTGCAGACACTGGGTTATGACCTTGCTTTAGCTGAAGAAGACCTTTGACAGAGGAGAGGTTAGTATAAACCAGGTTGTAATAGACTTATCCAGTCCCGGACCTTGGTTAACATCTCATTCCTCTTCTCCTGAAGAGAAGAGGCAGCACAAATCATCTAATATACCTCGCCCGGGGCTGTGGGCACAGCGCTGATTCACTGGAGAGAAGGGAATCCAGGAGAAATACTTTATTAACTTCTCACCCTGCTGGCAGCCTAGGTGTGTGGGGGGGGGGAGGGGGGGGTGGAGGTGGAGGCTTGGAATTAAAAGTCTGATAACTTGCCAGGGAGATGATGACAAAAATCAAAAGGGAAAGCACATTTTATTTGCAAAGTTCAAGAAGGGTATTACAATCAAGAAGAGGAAAGCAAATTGAAGCATTAAAAATAAAGCACTTGATAGGAGCTCTTTGAAAGGGTGGCTAAAAAGTGTTTCACTCAAACTCTCTCATGACACCACCATATTCCTTTCCTCCCCCCTCTTCCTCTCCCCCCCACCCTACCCCGTCACGTCAATTAATTGGATTACCGCTGTTTGCGATGCCAGCCCTGCTGCAGCCGCGGTGCTGCTGAGCGCAGGGGGTTATTCTGACCTCTGATCCCCGAAACCAGCTTGCTGGTGGTCCCTGACCCCGTGCTGAGCTGCGTGTCGCAATAAGGTTTATGTCACAAGCGAGGAAGGTTAAGCCACCGGGGAAGGCCCATTGAATATTGAATTTTATGGCACTGAATCTGTCAACAGTTGAGAACTTTGTCTCCTTCCTTCCAGGACAGGCTGACCCAAAGCAGCAGTGATGGGTTGGGGGCAGTCGGATCCTCTGCTTAGTCCAGTGTGGATGGAGGTGGGGAGCTGACAGAGAAAACCACAACTTTATCTCAAGCCTGGCTTTTGTGGTCATCGTTGCTCACTTGTGCATGCAAAGAGCTCGGGGACCCTCTGCTAGAGCCCGGGAGCAGAGTTGCCACCACCACTGCTCCAGTTTGCCTTCTCGCTGCCACAGACACCCCAGGGGAACCACCACCACAGTTGGCTATTTCGTGTTCCTGTGGGCAGGCTTAGCTAGGAGAACAAGGGCAGGCATTTTTTTAAAGGTCAGGTTTATTGAAAAAAGGTGTTAGCTTATCTTTGGAGACAAGAAATTCCACTGGGAAAGTGCCCCCAAGTCAGGAGTAGACCCCTCTGAGAGGAGGAGAGAAAACCCAACACCTTGCAAAGTCTGCTGGTGTTTGTACAAAAATATCTGTCTCTTGGCCCAACACCAGAAGCCTTCTCCTCCTTCCCAGCCCTGAGTGTTCTCTGAAAGTGGTGACACCTCAGGTACTTTGGTGTTTCTATTTAAAAGCTAAAACCTCTTTTATTACTCAGCTTCAGACAAAAGGGGAGATGTCCTGTGAGAAAAGTGGACTCTCTCCACCATGAGTACTTCTATAATTGTCCACTACCCTTTGATGAAGATAGCGACACTGTATTTACATACATATTTGCATAAGTATATATGTATATATTTCCTTCCAATCCATCAGGCTGCTATTTGGGTACCACTGCTGGGTACAGCTTGCGCGACAGTACTGACACGAGGCAGAAGTGAGCTACCTGGTCCCATTTTACTCAAGTAATACTCCAGCCCAGCCTGTGCTTTAGTTGCTGAGCCCAAAAACTGTCAGGGCAGGGACGCCAGGCCAGGCCATGCTCTGTTTAGCTTGATCTCAGAGCGGGGAATAGGAGAGGCTGTGGGGAAGAAGTGGGAGCGGGATGCACGCTGCCGATGCTCTCCCAGAGCCAGGAGCCCACCTCCAGCACTTCACCGTCAGAGACTTCCAGGGAGACGGGAAACTCTCGGAAACTCATCCCTTTACACAGCAGGAAGCCAGGGAAGAGCCAGGACTTTAAATAGTCAGCATAAACCTCAGCCCGACCAGTTCTTCAATGTAAGGTGCAGTTCTTCAAAAGCATAGCATAAATATTTCAACAATTCTTCTGACATTAAAATTACCCAGATGGACCGAGATTAAAAAAAACCTCAAACAAATACAATGCATCAAATTGCATTGCATCAAATCGCCCCCGTGCACTGGGTACCCACCAGAACTACGTGAATAACGGGTCAAATTGCATGGGCAGGTCACCAGAGCTCCACAAGGGCATAGCAGGGCTCAAAAAGTTTCAGGGAAAGGCAAGCAAGAAAGCCTAATGCAAGAAACAGCTTCTCTGCAAGGCAGAGACACGGCAGAGCAGGACTCTGCCACCAGTATGGGACACAGACACAAAAGGACCATGGGGAGGGCAGGAGTGAAGGTGCCGGAGATGCAGGAGCAGTGGGGAAACGGTGTGCAGGGGTTCATTACTCACCCTTTCAGGTCTTGTCTAAGAAACCTGTGAAATCACCAGTCTTGAAAGAAAATGAAATCTTCAGAGATCAGATTAATGAACATTAAATGCACACACACCCCTTCCCCCAAACCCCACACCTTTTTTAGCCAAATGCTCTATGAATTTAAATAATTTGCTAGCACAAGGGCTGTGGACCCCAAAACCACAAGTGAATTAAAAAACATGTTTAAACAAATATACACTCCTCTTGCTTGCTATTTGAAGCAGAATGCTGGGCTACGGGATGCCTTAAAGAGTAAACTTTAAGTTCTTCTGTTATATTAAATATTTCCATTGATTTTCATAGAACCATAGAATCATAGAATGGTTTAGGTTCGAAAGGACCTTGAAGATTATCGAGTTCCAACCCCCTGCCATAGGCAGGGACACCTCCCACTAGACCAGGTTGCCCAAGGCCACATCCAGCCTGGCCTTGAACACCACCAGGCATGGGGCATCAGCAACCTCTCTGGGCAACCTGTTCCAGTGCCTTACCACCCT